>JAQISU010000079.1:2155000-2200000 GCA_029339505.1 Unio delphinus
GAACGTACAAATGGAAATAAGGTAAGAATGAAAACAGGTTTGGTTGAGAGACTGAAATACATTTTGAAATGAAAAATATAGAGATTTAATCAGATAACAGAATTTGAGAAGATGGAAATAATGCTTGTAGATTCATAACCAGGTATGTAAAATGGACGAAAGGTTAGAAATGTTCTTACATTTTAAGACCTGTGTCATTTCTGATTTTTTTAAAAGATTTAAAAATAAATTATGACATTTTACTAATATTTCAAACGTGCTTTGGCTGCAGAATGGAGACCTGAGACATTTGCTAAAGGAGAAAATGTGACCCTATGTATGGATGGTCTTGACATTAAAGAAACACAAATCTTGATATTAAATTTCGCTGGCTTTATCAATAAGCAGCATGTGAGCAATGTAATTATATATAACCCAGTGAAGAAGCAATCGGACCAAATATCGGTTAACATAAATTACACAGGTCGAATAGAAAGGTTCGAAATGAACAACGGTAGTCTCAGCTTTCATCAACTAAATGTCACATTTATGGACAGTGGAACGTATACACTCTCAATGATGGAAGATTCTGTGGTGAAAGTCGAAAGAATAATTGTTGTCGCACGTAAGTTTTGTTAGTATCTTGAAAGCCGTGTTGACCAAACAAGGTGTACAGTGTTCTTAAAAAAATATTTGTAAAACATAATTGATGCCATACCAAATCATATTTTAAAGATTATCCTTTCCTATTGGGAGTCGCGGTCTCTGCACTTTCGTTAGCTGCCTAACCTATCGTTTCTACGCCCTTGGAATGGTAGACAATCATATAAATTCAGATACAGTTCCGCTTGAAATGACTAGAAATCGAGATTCACAGTTTAGAACCCATTTCATATCATTACTTTAACATCTCTATCCATCATTAATTTGTGTTGAGAATATATTCGTATGGAAAAGTGAAGTATTCAAGTTTTTCTTCTTATTCGCGATGAAAGGTAAATATAAAGCTACAAGAACAATGGCCCATAGTTGATCGACATAATTTAAAGAAAGCTAATAGCCCAGATCATGGTGGCATCCGTTTAGATCTGAGACAAATGAATCATGGAACAGCACCTGACCTCGGAATGATGTTTCATATTATAATTATCTGATAAATATGGATCCACAAAGTTATCTGCTTATATGCAAATTGATATGAATTATATGGAAAATGGGCTTGACATTAAAGCATCACAAATCTTAATATTAAATTTCGCTGGCTACATCAGTAATCAATATGTCAGTAATGTGATGCTATATAACCCAGAGAAGGAGCAATCTGACCAAACATATGTTAACAGAAATTACATTGGTCGAATAGAACGGTTCGAAATGAGCAAATGTAGTCTCTGCTTTCATCTACTAAGTGTCAGTTTTATGGACAGTGGAAATTATACAGTCTCAGTGATGAAGGATTCTGTGGTGAAAGTGGAAACAAGTATTCTTGTCGCACGGAAGGTTTGTTAGCATCTTGAATGCGGGGTTGACCAAACAAGGTGTATAGTGTTCTTAAAATATCGTTTGAGTACATAACTTGATACCCAACCAGATTATCTTTGAAAAGCTATCCTGTTCCACCGGAGTCGCCGTTCACTCCATTTTCTTTAGCTGCCTAACCATTCGTTATGACGCCCTTGGAATGGTAGACAATAATATAAATTCAAACACAGTTCCGCTTGAACTGACTAGAAATCGAAGTACATAGTTTAAAACCCATTACATATCCTGATTTTTACATCGCTATCCTTCATACTTCATTAATTTGTGGTGAGAATATATTCGTAGGAAAAAGTGAAGCATTCAAGTTTTCCTTCTTACACGTGATGAAACGTAAATATAAAGCTACAAGAACAATGGCCCATAGCTGATCGACATAATTTAAAGAACGCTAATACCTCAGCTCATGCTGGCATCCATTTAAATCTGAGACAAATTAATTATAGAACAATACCTGACCTAGGAATGATGTTTCTTATTATAATTAGCTGAGACTTCTGGATCCACAAAGTTATTTTATCTGCTGATATGCAGAAAGTTTTTCATTATATGGAAGATGTTGAACACAATCTTGATGTTGCCCCTTATTTAATACCAAAGGTTGTAGCTTTATAGTTACATCTTTTAGCATTATCTTTAAGTTGGATTTATTTCATTGGAAAGTGACATATGAGAAATTCTGCAAGGTTCCTCAAAGTTCCACCCTATTTATATTCTAACAGCTAAATTAGTAAATGTACACAAGGGACAATGGTGGCTATAATTAGTGAAATGTATTTGCTCACTTTGTCTCTCACTCTTGTTACAAAATGATATACATAATTATGTAAATATTTTTTTTGTTGTTTTTCTTTGGAATGTTGTGCTGCTTGTTTGCGTTTCATGTTTCTTCTTTATTTTAACATGAGTTTTAGAGTCAGTCAAGTTTAGTCCTTTATATATTTTAGGAAGCGGCCTAGATACGTTAATTTGTTGATAAAACATCAATAAAACTAGCTCATCATGTTGGGAATCCACTGAATCAGTATCGTGATAGGTCATATACAATCCAGAATACGATAATGTGGAAAGATACTTTAACTTGCTATTCAGGCTGTCACATATTTTACAATTAATACAGTATTCGGGTTCGATATTATATTTTGCAAACACGTTGTATTTTTATATTTATTTTTGTTTTAGGTCAAAGGATAGTTGGGCATAACGGTGAATCGATGAATGTTACGTTTATGTGTAATAAAACGAACATATCTTCAATAAAAATTGAGATGATTGTGACTAAAATATCATATCCCGTTGTAATCTATAATGTGACACAGGCGAACTGTACAGAAGTTGGAGAGTTGTTTAGAAATCGAATAGAAAGCTGTGTATTCAGTGGAATCGTGTTCTCTTTAACTTTTAGAAGAGTAACATGGTTAGAAATTGGCACGTATGCTGCCTGGGATGATATGAAATTTCTTCTGGATTCAGTATTTGTCGCAATTGAAGGTAAATAAGTCTTGCAAATTAGCTAAGATTTTGCATTATCATGCTTAACTCATTTTAATGATACTTTCATTTTATTACAGGCTAATATCGTCGTAGGAATAAGAAAGTAAATGAACAGTATCAAAAACGTCCACCTGATAGACCTTTTATGCTCGTAAAGCTATGAAGTTATCAAATACAATCATTTAATGAAAGCAAAAATCTTCAAAATTTTGTGAAAGATGTATAAAGTAGGAATTATGACAAGATATTAAAGGACACTATGAGAAAATTTTAATTTCGATTCATGTTCAGAGAATAAAAAAGTAAATAAATTAAAATATATATCTTTTGACATTAAATCATTCTTATCTTACTATTTAAGATGTTTTAGTAAAACCCATATCAAGGCCATTACTTTTAAAGCGTCTTGAGGTCGGTTGTTGATTGGAAAGCTATTTTGTTCAACGGTAAAGTAGAATGCTTCAATCAAAATAATGAAGGGAAACCGAACCTAAAGCAAAATATATTGTATTTTGCCTACTCAGATAATACTGTGAAAATGGGGATTAGATGCCTCAAACAAGCGTATTGATCATTTTGATATTCTAAAATCTCGCATAAATAACACAAACCAGAGATATGATAATACATAGTATGAGTCTATGAAATTTATATACTGCTGTTGTTGAAAGGGCTTTGATTCTTATCATGGTGACTCCAGTCTTTTTAAATGTTTGTAAAATTGTACGATGGCACTTTTATCAAAAATATCCAAAAATATAATTTATTTCTACTTTAGCGACGAATTTATATGTGATCAAGTAAATTTTATTTGGATTCTTTAAACATATTGCATGTCCTGCCCACACACTGTTAAATTATTGTGTCTTTTCTTAATTTTTTTTTTCATATATCTCTCCATTTGTCTATTTGCTTGTCTATATATTTTACTCCAAAAATAGCTTTGCATGCAAGAAAAATAATTGAACATTTTAATTTTAAATTCTTTGGCTTATTTTGATAGCATTATGACCCTTTCTTGGATGAGAATTGACTGTTGTGTCAATCCGTATTTTTCGAATAAAACAAATAGTTTTTGATATTTGTTATATCATTATTCTGTTTTGAACTTTTTTAACACATTAGTATGGAGTAGTCTATCTAGTTTGTTTAATTTTATAATGCTCGGAAAATATGTGCTGAGCTTCGATACATTTCTTTGTTTTATAAACAAGTCCATTTTCGTGCGTACACCGTCACTCCATTAAAACAAACTTTGAAATGATATTACCGACTAAAACGTTTGAAAGTTGAAAATCTGGAAGAAACATGTTCTTTTATAACGTTGTTGTTACTGTACATGATAAGTGCGATTATGACGCCCGAATATTTCTGGAATTAGTCTCTCCCATTTAGTATATTGTTTTACATTTTATTTTCATGCGGAAGACACAAAACCATCAAGTTTGGAAACTAGCAAAGAGTATGTCACTTTACCGTCTACGGTAAATGGACCCGCTGATTCATCGAAGTTTGCAAAAGAACCTGGTAAGTAGTGAAATTGAAACGGAAAACAATGTCTTCAACATTTATCTAACTCTGCTTTTAAATGAAATAATGTATCGACTTACAAGAAAAACATTCAATACGATACAAATATATAAATAATTAAATATGGGCCCATCTTAATGTAGTTAAAATACAAGACACGTATTTAATGCTTATTGTGCAAAGATGATCAATTATCACTGATATATGAAGACTCAAGTGTTTAGTGCCTGTTTATAATGGAATGAAATGAACATTTTATTTGTCCTGCCGGTAGGTCTGGTTTTAGGAGAATGGTGCTATATAGTTTACCTTAAAGGTCTATTAGTGAACTCATACGACTTTCGTTTATATTATAAATTTAACGTTCACGAAGCGATTTGAATATGTATTATGTAATATGCCTCATCTTTAATGAAAATAATGACTCCAGAACATGGATTGCTTTTGTTGGAAACAAAACGGTCCCAGTTGATTTCGGGCTCTGTAAGTTCCGTGAGGCAAAGCGGAAATGACGCAGTGTAGCGAGCACAGCTTTTCAATTTTCATTGTGTTTGCGTTCAACAGTTGGTTTCGTGTGTGTCTTTCCTTCTGTATAAGAGTCAAGAGTCAACGTATATAGTTGTCGTGCGTTCGCTATTACGCCTCAGAAAAAAACTTCCTTTATGTGGTTATGCATTTATGTCAGTATTATCGTTCGGAAATGTTATTCTACAAAACGTTTACGCAGCAAAAGTTTTAATTTATTAGGTTTTGTTTTCAATTTGGTTTAGTTTTACCAATGTTGTTTGGGGTCGTGATAGTTTAATTTGACCATGTAATGTCCGTCCGTTTGCCTGATTCGTACGTCGATCATTCCCGAATCCATTAGCAGGATTGATCAAAATCGTTTTATAGACAAACATAACACAGGAGATATATTTTGTATTGATATATGTATGATCTGTTGAGAGTAAAAGGTCTATTGAGCCATTTTTCCATTATTTTGTTTTGAAAAAGTTATGGTGTTTTGGGGCCTGATCTATTTTGATTATAGATGGATTTTTACAAATGTTGCTTTAATAAATATATTTTAATATCTACATTAAAATTATCTAATTATCTAATGGTCATGCAGGCAGCTTGAAAACTTAAGCTTATGTTTCTGAAATGTACATTTCTAGTCCTAAATTGCAGAATAAAACTGTGAAACTGTCTTCATTTTATTGGCTAATACATAACGTATCTCATATACCAAACGAATATACATCATAACTTAAAAAGGCAGCGAGTATTAGCCACAATGTACATGTTTCGAATTCGGCCGTGTCTATGGATTTATTGGCACTCCTAGTGACATTCGAGTATACCATTGATGTATTTTAAACAACCAAGTGGATTGCTTAACATACAAAAGTATGAGTTGGAAATTTATACATGCATCATAGTCAACTCACATTGTTTTCTTGAACATTAGTGCAGTATTATAAAGCAATGTATGTTTGGTTCAGCGCAAATCTGCTCAGAAATGGCAAACAAAATGTAAAGAAAATTAAAACAAATGATTTACCTCCAGTACACTTACATAGTCACCAACTATTTAATACTAATATTAATCCTAATACTAATAATACTATAACTAATAACAACTAAGATAATGTATCATATATTTTATTTTCATGCGGAAGACACCAAACCATCAAGTGTGGAACCAAGCAAAGGGTATGTCATTTTACCGTATACGGTAAATGGACCCGATGATTCCTCGAAGTTTGCAAAAGAACCTGGTAAGTAGTGAAATTGAGAAGGAAAACAATATCTTGAACATTTGTCTAACACTGCTTTTAAATGAAATAATGTATCGACTTACAAGAAAAACATTAATTACGATACAAATAGCCCATTTTAATGTAGCTAAAATACAAGACACGTATTTAATGCTTATTGTTCAAAGAAGAGCTGGAAATGTATACATGCATCATAGTTAATTCACACGGTTTTATTGAACATTAGCACAGTATTATGAGGCAATGTATGTTTGATTCAGCGCAAATCTTCTCAGAAATGGCAAACAAAATGTAAAGAAAATTAAAACAAATGAGTTACCTCCAGTGCACTTCACTGAACTGAATGCGTGGCATTGTACGTGGAGTATTTGTTTCAAATGACAATTTCAGTGACTTTTACATTATTTTTCATTTCCTGTAATGGTAGTATACAACTTGAAAACTTTGCCAGGATCGTATAAGAAAAGGCTCGTTTAGACTCAAAGTATGATACAAGTTCTCTGATGACAAACCCAAATTAAACAAGTTTCATGATGAGAATAAACAAGGAATGAAGTCCCATACTGATTAACATGAGATCACACATATGTCGTTAGGTGACATTGTTAGACATTAGATTCCGTTAGTATTGGACATCAGTAATATGTATCTAGTAGCAGACATTTCCAAATACCAACTCTTATCATAAGTGTATGCATGCTTACGATGACTAATTGGAAACATTAAAGCTTGGTATACGCAAAGACTCATTATGTTAATTAAAACAACATTTAAGTAACACTTCTCATAGATGATTGTCAAAAGAACTTGTTTATATTGATCCCAGTTTTGCACAATCTTATGCATTAATAATCCGCGATTTTCGTGTACAAATGCACCATTACAATTTAGACTTGGTGTGACCAGGCTGCGCTTCATTGTTCTGTGAAACCTTCACTTGTCTATATCAATTTGGCAACATAGTCACCAACTATATAATAATAATAATAATAATAATAATAATAATAATAAAAATAATAATAATAATATAAATAATGCTAATAATAATAATACTTTAACTAATCGTAAGATAACCTTTAATATATTGACGTGCCCAATATGGACATTTCAGCCTCAGGTTTAAGTAGGTTTTCTTTTTCACCCTAAATATGGTATTTATATCCATATTGCATATCCATGTTCTTGAATGGTCGATAGAAATTTGGACAATAAGAAGTACATCAAGCATAGTTCACATAGATGCATATCTGTCTTGATTTCCCACACATTTAAATAAATCATAATTTGATGTATCATTTTAATTTTCCGATTTTGACCTGTGGAAATTTAGAAAATCGGTTTCGAACTCACTGCTTCATTTAAGCTATTTTCCCTTTAATACTGCCCTAGTGATGTTTGTTGTTACCGATTTTTACGATCTCCGACTCGTAGTGTAAGGTGATAGAGACTGAATTATATTTGATCTCTCTTCATGTTTATCTCATTATATCTAGATTTATATATTCTGTGATCATATTGTGTGTGCGTTCAAAATTCAACTAGGTAGTAAATAAATCATAGTTTTATTTGACTGAAATGTAAGTTAGGCTGTTACTTGAGAATGTTAAATACTTTCTTACCTTTTTGAGTGATTAAGTGGATTGCTTAACATACAAAAGTATGAGTTGGAAATTTATACATGCATCATAGTCAACTCACATTGTTTTCTTGAACATTAGTGCAGTATTATAAAGCAATGTATGTTTGGTTCAGCGCAAATCTGCTCAGAAATGGCAAACAAAATGTAAAGAAAATTAAAACAAATGATTTACCTCCAGTACACTTACATAGTCACCAACTATTTAATACTAATATTAATCCTAATACTAATAATACTATAACTAATAACAACTAAGATAATGTATCATATATTTTATTTTCATGCGGAAGACACCAAACCATCAAGTGTGGAACCAAGCAAAGGGTATGTCACTTTACCGTATACGGTAAATGGACCCGATGATTCATCGAAGTTTGCAAAAGAACCTGGTAAGTAGTGAAATTGAGAAGGAAAACAATATCTTGAACATTTGTCTAACACTGCTTGTAAATGAAATAATGTATCGACTTACAAGAAAAACATTAATTACGATACAAATAGCCCATTTTAATGTAGCTAAAATACAAGACACGTATTTAATGCTTATTGTTCAAAGAAGAGCTGGAAATGTATTCATGCATCATAGTTAATTCACATGGTTTTATTGAACATTAGCACAGTATTATGAGGCAATGTATGTTTGATTCAGCGCAAATCTTCTCAGAAATGGCAAACAAAATGTAAAGAAAATTAAAACAAATGAGTTACCTCCAGTGCACTTCACTGAACTGAATGCGTAGCTTTGTACGTGGAGTATTTGTTTCAAATGACAATTTCAGTGATTTTTACATTATTTTTCATTTTCTGTAATGGTAGTATACAACTTGAAAACATTGCCAGCATCGTATAAGAATAGGCTCGCTTAGACTCAAAGTATGATAACCGTTCTCTGATGACAAACCCAAATTAAACAAGTTTCATGATGAGAATAAACAAGGAATGAAGTCCCATACTGATTAACATGAGATCACACATATGTCGTTAGGTGACATTGTTAGACATTAGATTCCGTTAGTATGGGACATCAGTAATATGTATCTAGTAGCAGACATTTCCAAATACCAACTCTTATCATAAGTGTATGCATGCTTACGATGACTAATTGGAAACATTAAAGCTTGGTATACGCAAAGACTCATTATGTTAATTAAAACAACATTTAAGTAACACTTCTCATAGATGATTGTCAAAAGAACTTGTTTATATTGATCCCAGTTTTGCACAATCTTATGCATTAATAATCCGCGATTTTCGTGTACAAATGCACCATCACAATTTAGACTTGGTGTGACCAGGCTGCGCTTCATTGTTCTGTGAAACCTTCACTTGTCTATATCAATTTGGCAACATAGTCACCAACTATATAATAATAATAATAATAATAATAATAATAATAATAATAATAATAATAAAAATAATAATAATAATAATATAAATAATGCTAATAATAATAATACTTTAACTAATCGTAAGATAACCTTTAATATATTGACGTGCCCAATATGGACATTTCAGCCTCAGGTTTAAGTAGGTTTTCTTTTTCACCCTAAATATGGTATTTATATCCATATTGCATATCCATGTTCTTCAATGGTCGATAGAAATTTGGACAATAAGAAGTACATCAAGCATAGTTCACATAGATGCATATCTGTCTTGATTTCCCACACATTTAAATAAATCATAATTTGATGTATCATTTTAATTTTCCGATTTTGACCTGTGGAAATTTAGAAAATCGGTTTCGAACTCACTGCTTCATTTAAGCTATTTTCCCTTTAATACTGCCCTAGTGATGTTTGTTGTTACCGATTTTTACGATCTCCGACTCGTAGTGTAAGGTGATAGAGACTGAATTATATTTGATCTCTCTTCATGTTTATCTCATTATATCTAGATTTATATATTCTGTGATCATATTGTGTGTGCGTTCGAAATTCAACTAGGTAGTAAATAAATCATAGTTTTATTTGACTGAAATGTAAGTTAGGCTGTTACTTGAGAATGTTAAATACTTTCTTACCTTTTTGAGTGATTTATACAGAATATGATGAATGCAGTATTGTGTAATGATCTCAAGTCAGTGTGAAAATATCATTTTGAAATTAAGTTCAAAGCAAGATTTACTGCATGCTTCGAAAGTTTTACAAACAAATTATGATATGATGAGATCATTATCATTACTGGTTTAAATACTGAATGCATTGAGTGAAGGAAATAAAAACAATTCATGATCACACACGGCTGAATAAGTTTGAATAAAGCTAAATACTTTAAAATATGTGCTTGACTGCAAAATTCGTACTGACTCCAAAAGTTCTTGAAACATAGCCAGATTAATATTTGATATTATTTTTTAAATATAAAATGTAAAAAAAGTTAAAAACGTCAATATGAAAAAAGGAATCACAATAGCCAAAATGCGTTGAAATAATTGCAAAATGGGTGCTAAGAAGAATATATTAATTTCATCGCACAACGTTATTTACATGATTCATATTTCGCAATTTGATTCTTACACTCGGCTTCTTAAAAGCAGTTCATTTATCACAAAACTAATAAATTAAACAAAGGAGAACGATTTTTTTAAAAAAAAGAAAGAACACGATGAACCGAAAATTTCATATTGACGCAAGTGGGTATATTATATTAAACATTCCTTTGTCCTATAATGAAGTCCATTTAAGTGCGTACACCGTCACTCCATTAAAACAAACTATAAAATGAGATTACCGAATTAAACGTTTGATAGTTGAAAACCTGGAAGAAACAGGTTCTTTTAAAACGTTATTGTTACTTTACATGAGAAGTGCGATTATGACTTCCGAATCTTTCTGGATTTTGTCTCTGCCATTTAGTATATTGTTTTACATTTTATTTTCATGCGGAAGACAGCAAACCAGCAAATGTGGAAACTAGCAAAGGGTATGTCACACTTTACCGTCTACGGTAAACGGACCCGCTAATTCATCGAAGTTTGCAAAAGAACCTTGTAAGTAGTGAAATTGAAAAGGAAAATAATATCTTGAACATTTGTCTAACTCTGCTTTTAAATGAAATAGTGTATCGACTTACAAGAAAAACATTAAATACGATACCAATAGCCCATTTTAATGTAGTTAAAATACAAGACACGTATTTAATGCTTATTGTTCAAAGATGAGTTGGAAATGTATACATGGATCATAGTCAATTCACATGGTTTTCTTGAACATTAGTACAGTATTATGACGCAATGTATGTTTTGATTCAGCGCAAATTTGCTCAGAAATCGCAAACAAAATGTAAACAAAATTAAAACAAATGAGTTACCTCCAGTACACTTCAATGAACTGAATGCGTGGCATTGTACGTGGAGTATTTGTTTCAAATGACAATTTCAGTGATTTTTACATTATTTTTCAGTTTCTGTAATGGTAGTATACAACTTGAAAACTTTGCCAGCATCGTATAAGAAAAGGCTCGCTTAGACTCAAAGTATGATACAAGTTCTCTGATGACAAACCCAAATTAAACAAGTTTCATAATGAAAATAAAAAAAAAAAACGAATGCAGTCCCATACTGATTAACATGAAATCACACATATGTCGTTCGGTGACATTGTTAGACATTAGATTCCGTTAGTATGGGATTTAAGTAATATGTATCTAGTAGCAGACATTTCCAAATACCAACTCTAATCATAAGTGTATGCATGCTTACGATGACTAAATGGAAACATTAAAGCTTGGTATACGCAAAGACTCATCATGTTAATTAAAGCACAATTTAAGTAACACTTCTCATAGATGATTGTCAAAAGAACTTGTTTATATTGATCCAAGATTTGCTAAATCTTATGCATTAATAATCCGCGATTTTCGTGTATTATAATAATAATAATAATAATAATAATAATAACAATAATAATAATAATAATAATAATAATAATACTATTACTAATCGTAAGATAATGTTTCATATACTGACGTGCCCAATAGGGACATTTTAGCCTCAGGTTTAAGTAGGTTTTCTTTTTCATCCTAAATATGGTATTTATATCAATTTGCATTTCCATGTTCTTCAATGGTCGATATAAATTTGGACAATAAGAAGTACATCAAGCATAGTTCACATAGATGCATATCTGTCTTGATTTCCCACACATTTAAATACATCATAATTTGATGTATCATTTTAATTTTCCGATTTTGACCTGTGGAAATTTAGAAAATCGGTGTCGATCTCACTGCTTCATTTAAGCTATGTTCCCTTTAATACTGCCCTATTGATGTTTGTTGTTACCGATTCTGACGATCTCCGACTCGTAGTGTAAGGTGACATAGCCTGAATTATATTTGATCTCTCTTCATGTTTATCTCATTATATCTACATTCTGTGATCATATTCTTTGTGCGTTCTAAATTCAACTAGGTAGAATGTAAATCATAGTTGTATTTGACTGAAATATAAGTTAGGCTGCTACGTGAGAATGTTAAATACTTTCTTACCGTTTTGAATGATTTATACAGCCCATAATGAATGCAGAATTGTGTAATGATCTCAAGTCAGTATGAACAGATCATTTTTAAATTAAGTTCAAAGCAAGATTTACTGCATGCTTCGAATGTTTTACAAACAAATTATGATATGAAGAGATCCTTATCATTACTGGTTTAAATACTGAATGCATTGAGTGAAGGAAATAAAAACAATTCATGATCACACACGGCTGAATAAGTTTGAATAAAGCTACATACTTTAAAATATGTGCTTGACTAAAAAATTCGTACTGACTCCAAATATTCTTGAAACATTGCCAAATGAATATTTGATATTATTTTTTAAATATAAATGTAAAAAAAAGTTAAAAACGTCAATATGAAAAAATGGATCAAAATGGCCTAATTCGTTGAAATAATTGCAAAATGGGTGCTAAGAAGATATAGTCATTTCATCGCACTACCTTATTTACATGATTCATATTTTGCAATTTGATTCTTACACTCGTCTTCTTAAAAGCAGTTCTTTTGTCACAAAACTAATAAATTAAAGAAAGGAGAACGATTCTTTTTAAAACAAGAAAGAACACTATGAACCCAAAATTTCATATTGACGCATGAGGGTATATTATATTAAACATTCCTTTGTCCTATAAGGAAGTCCATTTAAGTGCGTACACCGTCACTCCATTAAAACGAACTATAACATGAGATTACCGACGAAAGCGTTTGATAGTTGAAAACCTGGAAGAAACGGGTTCTTTTAAAACGTTATTGTTACTTTACATGCGAAGTGCGATTATGACGCCCGAATCTTTCTGGATTTAGTCTCTGCCATTTTAGTATATTGTTTTACATGTTATTTTCATGCGGAAGACACCAAACCATCAAGTGTGGAAACTAGCAAAGGGTATAAAGGGTATGTCACTTTACCGTCTACGGTAAATGGACCCGCTGATTCCTCGAAGTTTGCAAAAGAACCTGGTAAGTAGTGAAATTGATAAGAGAAACAATATCTTGAACATTGGTCTAACTCTAACTTTAAGTGAAATAATGTATCGACTTACAAGAAAAAACATTAAATACTATACAAATAGCCCGTTTTAATGTAGTTAAAATACAAGACACGTATTTAATGCTTATTGTTCAAAGATGAGTTGGAAATGTGTACATTCATCATAGTCAAGTCACATGGTTTTCTTCAACATTAGTACAGTATTATGACGCAATGTATGTTTGATTCAGCGCAATTCTGTTCAGAAATGGCAAACAAAATGTAAAGATAATTAAAACAAATGAGGTACCTTCAGTACACTTCACTGAACTTAATGCGTAGCATTGTACGTGGAGTATTTGTTTCAAATGACATTTTCAGTGACTTTTACATTATTTTTCATTTTCTGCAATGGTAGTATACAACTTGAAGCTTTGCCAGGATCGTATAAAGAAAGGTCTGCTTAGACTCAAAGTATGATAAAAGTTCTCTGATGACAAACCCAAAGTAAACAAGTTTCATAATGAAAAAAAAAATATAAAAAGAATGCAGTGCCATACTGATTAACATGAAATCACACATATGTCGTTAGGCGACATTGTTAGACATTAGATTCCGTTAGTATGGGACATCTATGTATCTAGTAGCAGACATTTCCAAATACCAACTTTTCTCATAAGTGTATACATGCTTACGATGACTAATTGGAAACATTGAAGCTTGGTATACGCAAAGACTCATTAGGTTAATTAAAACACAATTTAAGTAACACTTCTCATAGATGATCGTCAAAAGAACTTGTTTATATTGATCCCAGTTTTGCACAATCTTATGCATTAATAATCCGCGATTTTCGTGTACAAATGCACCATCACAATTTAGACTTGGTGTTATCAGGCTGCCCTTCATTGTTCTGTAAAACCTTCACTTGTCTATATCAATGGGGCAATATAGTCACCAGCTATATAATAATAATAATAATAATAACAATAATAATAATAATATTATAATTAATCGTAAGATAATGTTTCATATATTGACGTGCCCAATATGGATATTTCAGCCTCAGGTTTAAGTAGGTTTTCTTTTTCACCCTAAATATGGTATTTATATCAATTTGCATTTCCATGTTCTTCAATGGTCGATATAAATTTGGACAATAATAAGTACATCAAGCATAGTCCACATAGATGCGTATCTGTCTTGATTTCCTACACATTTAAATAAATCATAATTTGATGTATCATTTTAATTTTCCGATTTTGACCTGTAGAAATTTAGAAAATCGGTGTCGATCTCACTGCTTCATTTAAGCTATTTTCCCTTTAATACTGCCCTAGTGAAGTTTGTTGTTACCGATTCTTACGATCTCCGACTCGTAGTGTTAGGTGATAGAGACTGAATTATATTTGATCTCTCTTCATGTTTATCTCATTATATCTACATTTCTATATTCTGTGATCATATTGTGTGTGCGTTCGAAATGCAATTAGGTAGTAAGTAAATCATAGTTTTATTTGACTGAAATATAAGTTAGGCTGTTGCTTGAGAATGTTAAATACTTTCTTACCGTTTTGTGTGATTTATACAGCCAATGATGAATGCAGAATTGTGTAATGATCTCAAGTCAGTATGAAACTATAATTTTGAAATTAAGTTCAAAGTAAAATTTACTGTATGCTTCGAATGTTTTACAAACATATTATGATATGAAGAGATCGTTATCATTACTGATTTAAATACTGAATGCATTGATTGAAGGAAATGAAAACAATTCATGATCACACACGGCTGAATAAGTTTGAATAAAGCTAAATTCTTTAAAATATGTGCTTGACTGCAAAATTCGTACTGACTCAAAAAATTCTTGAAACATTGCCAAATGAATATTTGATATTATTTTTTAAATATAAAATGAAAAAAAAATTACTAAACGTCAATATGAAAAAAGGATCACAAAAGCCAAAATGCGTTGAAATAATTACAAAATTTGAGACAATTAGAATATATTCATTTCATCGCACTACGTTATTTACATTATTCATATTTTGCAATTTGAAACTTTCACTCGTCTTCTTAAAAGCTGTTCATTTATCACAAAACTAATAAATTAAACAAAGGAGAACGATATTTTTAAAACAAAAAAGAACAGGATGAACCCAAAATTTCATATTGACGCAAGTGGGTATATTATATTAAACATTCCTTTGTCCTATAAACAAGTCCATTTAAGTGCGTACACCGTCACTCCATTAAAACAAACTTTAAAATGAGATTACCGACAAAAACGTTTGATAGTTGAAAACCTGGAAGAAACGGGTTCTTTTAAAACGTTATTCTTACTGTACATGAGAAGTGCGATTATGACGCCCGAATCTTTCTGGATTTTGTCTCTGCCATTTAATATTTTGTTTTACATTTTATTTTCATGCAGAAGACACCAAACCAGCAAGTGAGGAAACTAGCAAAGGGTATGTCACTTTACCGTCTACGGTAAATGGACCCGCTAATTCATCGAAGTTTGCAAAAGAACCTTGTAAGTAGTGTAGTTGAAAAGGAGAACAATATCTTGAACATTTGTCTAACTCTGCTTTTAAATGAAATAATGTATCGACTTACAAGAGAAACATTAAATACGATACAAAAAGCCCATTTTAATGTAGTCAAAATACAAGGCACGTATTTAATGCTTATTGTTCAAAGATGAGTTGGAAATGTATTCATGCATCATAGTCGATTCACATGGTTTTCTTGAACATTAGTACAGTATTATGACGCAATGTATGTTTGATTCAGCGCATATCTGCTCAGAAATGGCAAACAAAATGTAAAGATAATTAAAACAAATGAGTTACTTTTAGTACACTTCACTGAACTGAATGCGTAGCATTCTACGTGGAGTATTTGTTTCAAATGACAATTTCAGTGACTTTAACATTATTTTTCATTTTCTGTAATGGTAGTATACAGCTTGAAAACTTTGCCAGGATCTTATAAGAAAAGGCTCGCTTAGAATCAAAGTATGATACAAGTTCTCTGATGACAAACCCAAATTAAACAAGTTTCATAAAGAAAAAAAAAAATAAAAAAAGAATGCAGTCCCATACTGATTAACATGAAATCACACATATGTCGTTAGGCGACATTGTTAGACATTAGATTCCGTTAGTATGGGGCATCAGTAATATGTATCTAGTAGCAGACATTACAAAATACCAACTCTTATCATAAGTGTGTGCATGCTTACGATGACTAATTGGAAACATTAAAGCTTGGTATACGCAATGACTCATTATGTTAATTAAAACACAATTTAAGTAACACTTCTCATAGATGATTGTCAAAAGAACTTGTTTATAGTGATCCCAGTTTTGCACAATCTTATGCATTAATAATCCGCGATTTTCGTGTACAAATGCACCATTCACAATTTAGACTTAGTGTGATCAGGCTGCCCTTCATTGTTCTGTAAAACCTTCACTTGTCTATATCAATTTGGCAATATATTCACCAACTATATAATAATAATAATAATAATAATAATAATAATAATAATAATAATAATAATATAAATACTATAACTAATCGTCAGATAATGTTTCATATATTGACGTACCCAATGTGGATATTTCAGCCTCAGGTTTAAGTAGGTTTTTTTTTTTTACCCTAAATATTGCATTTATATCAATTTGCATTTCCATGTTCTTCAATGGTCGATATAAGTTTGGACAATAAGAAGTACATCAACCATAGTTCACATAGATGCATATCTGTCTTGATTTCCTTCACATTAAAATAAATCATAATTTGATGTATCATTTTAATTTTCCGATTTTGACCTGTGGAAATATAGAAAATCGGTGTCGATCTCGCTGCTTCATTTTAAGCTATTTTCCCTTTAATACTGCCCTAGTGATGTTTGTTGTTACCGATTCTGTTGATCTCCGACTCGTAATGTAAGGTGATAGAGACTGAATTATATTTGATCTCTCTTCATGTTTATCTCATTATATCTACATTTCTATATTCTGTGATCATATTGTGTGTGCATTCGAAATTCAACTAGGTAGTATGTAAATCATAGTTTAATTTGACTGAAATATAAGTTAGGCTGTTACTTGAGACTGTTAAATACGTTCTTACCGTTTTGAGTGATTTATACAACCAATGAAGAATGCAGAATTGTGTAATGATCTCAAGTCAGTATGAAACTATAATTTTGAAATTATGTTCAAAGCAAGATTTACTGCATGCTTCGAATGCTTTACTAACATATTATGATATGAAGAGATCGTTATCATTACTGATTTAAATACGGAATGCATTGATTGAAGGAAATAAAATCAATTCATGATCACACACGGCTGAATAAGTTTGAACAAAGCTAAATACTTTAAAATATGTGCTTGACTGCAAAATTCGTACTGACTCAAAAAATTCTTGAAACATTGCCAAATGAATATTTTATATTATTTTTTAAATATAAAATGAGAAAAAAAAGGTGAAAACGTGAATATGAAAAAAGGATCACAATAGCCAAAATGCGTTGAAATAATTACAACATTTGAGATAAGTAGAATATACTCATTTCATCGCACTACGTTATTTACATGATTCATATTTTGCAATTTGAATCTTTCACTCGTCTTCTTAGAAGCTGTTCATTTATCACAAAACTAATAAATTAAACAAAGGAGAACGATATTTTTAAAACAAAAAAAGAACAGGATGAACCCAAAATTTCATATTGACGCAAGTGGGTATATTAAATTAAACATTCCTTTGTCCTATAAACAAGTCCATTTAAGTGCGTACACCGTCATTCCATTAAAACAAACTTTAAAATGAGATTACCGACAAAAGCGTTTGATAGTTGAAAACCTGGAAGAAACGGGTTCTTTTAAAACGTTATTGTTGCTGTACATGAGAAGTGCGATTATGACGCCCGAATCTTTCTGGATTTTGTCTCTGCCATTTAATATATTGTTTTACATTTTATTTTCATGCGGAAGACACCAAACCAGCAAGTGTGGAAACTAGCAAAGGGTATGTCACTTTACCGTCTACGGTAAATGGACCACTGATTCATCGAAGTTTGCAAAAGAACCCGGTAAGTAGTGTAGTTGAAAAGGAGAACAATATCTTGAACATTTGTCTAACTCTGCTTTTAAATGAAACAATGTATCGACTAACAAGAGGAACATTAAATACGATACAAATAGCCCATTTTAATGTAGTTAAAATAGAAGGCATGTATTTAATGCTTATTGTTCAAAGATGAGTTGGAAATGTATACATGCATCATAGTCAATTCACATGGTTTCCTTGAACATTAGTACAGTATTATGACGCAATGTATATTTGATTCAGCGCAAATCTGCTCAGAAATGGCAAACAAAATGTAAAGATAATTAAAACAAATGAGTTACCTTCAGTACACTTCACTGAACTGAATGCGTAGCATTGTACGTGGAGTATTTGTTTCAAATGACAATTTCAGTGACTTTTACATTATTTTTCATTTTCTGTAATGGTTGTATACAACTTGATAACTTTGCCAGGATCGTATAAGAAAATTCTCGCTTAGACTCAAAGTATGATACAAATTCTCTGATGACAAAACCAAATTAAACAAGTTTCATAAAGAAAATAAAAAATAAAAAAAGAATGCAGTCCCATACTGATTAACATGAAATCACACATATATCGTTGGCGACATTGTTAGACATTAGATTCCGTTAGTATGGGGCATCAGTAATATGTATCTAGTAGCAGACATTACAAAATACCAACTCTTAATCA
Source organism: Unio delphinus (assembly GCA_029339505.1). Lineage (NCBI taxonomy): Eukaryota > Metazoa > Mollusca > Bivalvia > Unionida > Unionidae > Unio > Unio delphinus. The sequence continues at coordinate 2,174,223 of JAQISU010000079.1, forward strand.
TAAGTGTGTGCATGCTTACGATGACTAATTGGAAACATTAAAGCTTGGTATACGCAATGACTCATTATGTTAATTAAAACACAATTTAAGTAACACTTCTCATAGATGATTGTCAAAAGAACTTGTTTATATTGATCCCAGTTTTGCACAATCTTATGCATTAATAATCCGCGATTTTCGTGTACAAATGCACCATTCACAATTTAGACTTGGTGTGATCAGGCTGCGCTTCATTGTTCTGTAAAACCTTCACGTGTCTATAGCAATTTGGCAATATATTCACCAACTATATAATAATAATAATAATAATAATAATAATAATAATAATAATAATAATAATAATAATGATAATAATAATAACAATAATAATAATACTATAACTAATCGTCAGATAATGTTTCATATATTGACGTGCCCAATGTGGATATTTCAGCCTCAGGTTTAAGTAGGTTTTCTTTTTCATCCTAAATATTGCATTTATATCAATTTGCATTTCCATGTTCTTCATTGGTCGATATAAGTTTGGACAATAAGAAGTACATCAACCATAGTTCACATAGATGCATATCTGTCTTGATTTCCTACACATTTAAATAAATCATAATTTGATGTATCATTTTAATTTTCCGATTTTGACCTGTGGAAATATAGAAAATCGGTGTCGATCTCACTGCTTAATTTTAAGCTATTTTCCCTTTAATACTTCCCTAGTGATGTTTGTTGTTACCGATTCTGACGATCTCCGACTCGTAATGTAAGGTGATAGAGACTGAATTATATTTGATCTCTCTTCATGTTTATCTCATTATATCTACATTTCTATATTCTGTGATCATATTGTGTGTGCGTTCGAAATTCAACTAGGTAGTATGTAAATCATAGTTTAATTTGACTGAAATATAAGTTAGGCTGCTACTTGAGACTGCTAAATACGTTCTTACCGTTTTGAGTGATTTATACAGCCAATGATGAATGCAGAATTGTGTAATGATCTCAAGTCAGTATGAAACTATAATTTTGAAATTATGTTCAAAGCAAGATTTACTGCATGCTTCGAATGCTTTACAAACATATTATGATATGAAGAGATCGTTATCATTACTGATTTAAATACTGAATGCATTGATTGAAGGAAATAAAATCAATTCATGATCACACACGGCTGAATAAGTTTGAATAAAGCTAAATACTTTAAAATATGTGCTTGACTGCAAAATTCGTACTGACTCAAAACATTCTTGAAACATTGCCAAATGAATATTTTATATTATTTTTTAAACATAAAATGAGAAAAAAAAATTAAAAACGTGAATATGAAAAGAGGATCACAATAGCCAAAATGCATTGAAATAATTACAAAATTTGAGATAAGTAGAATATACTCATTTCATCGCACTACGTTATTTACATGATTCATATTTTGCAATTTGAATCTTTCACTCGTCTTCTTAAAAGCTGTTCATTTATCACAAAACTAATAAATTAAACAAAGGAAAACGATATTTTTAAAACAAAAAAAGAACAGGATGAACCCAAAATTTCATATTGACGCAAGTGGGTATATTAAATTAAACATTCCTTTGTCCTATAAACAAGTCCATTTAAGTGCGTACACCGTCATTCCATTAAAACAAACTTTAAAATGAGATTACCGACAGAAACGTTTGATAGTTGAAAACCTGGAAGAAACGGGTTCTTTTAAAACTTTATTGTTGCTGTACATGAGAAGTGCGATTATGACGCCCGAATCTTTCTGGATTTTGTCTCTGCCATTTAAAATATTGTTTTACATTTTATTTTCATGCGGAAGACACCAAACCAGCAAGTGTGGAAACTAGCAAAGGGTATTTCACTTTACCGTCTACGGTAAATGGACCCACTGATTCATCGAAGTTTGCAAAAGAACCTGGTAAGCAGTGTAGTTGAAAAGGAGAACAATATCTTGAACATTTGTCTAACTCTGCTTTTAAATGAAACAATGTATCGACTTACAAGAAGAACATTAAATACGATACAAATAGCCCATTTTAATGTAGTTAAAATACAAGGCACGTATTTAATGCTTATTGTTCAAAGATGAGTTGGAAATGTATACATGCATCATAGTCAATTCACATGGTTTCCTTGAACATTAGTACAGTATTATGACGCAATGTATGTTTGATTCAGCGCAAATCTGCTCAGAAATGGCAAACAAAATGTAAAGATAATTAAAACAAATGAGTTACCTTCAATACACTTCACTGAACTGAATGCGTAGCATTCTACGTAGAGTATTTGTTTCAAATGACAATTTCAGTGACTTTTCCATTAATTTTCATTTCCTGTAATGGTAGTATACAACTTGAAAACTTTGCCAGGATCGTATAAGAAAATTCACGCTTAGACTCAAAGTATGATACAAATTCTCTGATGACAAACCCAAATTAAACAAGTTTCATAAGAAAATAAAAAATAAAAAAAGAATGCAGTCCCATACTGATTAACATGAAATCACACATATGTCGTTAGGCGACATTGTTAGACATTAGATTCCGTTAGTATGGGGCATCAGTAATTTGTATCTAGTAACAGACATTACCAAATACCAACTCTTATCATAAGTGTGTGCATGCTTACGATGACTAATTGGAAACATTAAAGCTTGGTATACGCAATGATTCATTATGTTAATTAAAACACAATTTAAGTAACACTTCTCATAGATGATTGTCAAAAGAACTTGTTTATATTGATCCCAGTTTTGCACAATCTTATGCATTAATAATCCGCGATTTTCGTGTACAAATGCACCATTCACAATTTAGACTTGGTGTGATCAGGCTGCGCTTCATTGTTCTGTAAAACCTTCACTTGTCTATATCAATTTGGCAATATATTCACCAACTATATAATAATAATAATAATAATAATAATAATAATAATAATAATAATTCTATATTTAATCGTCAGATAATGTTTCATATATTGACGTACCCAATGTGGATATTTCAGCCACAGGTTTAAGTTTTTTTTTTTCACCCTAAATATTGCATTTATATCAATTTGCATTTCCATGTTCTTCAATGGTCGATATAAGTTCGGACAATAAGAAGTACATCAACCATAGTTCACATAGATGCATATCTGTCTTGATTTCCTACACATTTAAATAAATCATAATTTGATGTATCATTTTAATTATCCGATTTTGACTTGTGGAAATATAGAAAATCGGTGTCGATCTCACTGCTTCATTTTAAGCTATTTTCCTTTTAATACTGCCTTAGTGATGTTTGTTGTTACCGATTCTGACGATTTCCGACTCGTAATGTTAGGTGATAGAGACTGAATTATATTTGATCTCTCTTCATGTTTATCTCATTATATCTACATTTCTATATTCTGTGATCATATTGTGTGTGCGTTCGAACTTCAACTAGGTATTATGTAAATCATAGTTTAATTTGACTGAAATATAAGTTAGGCTGTTACTTGAGACTGTTAAATACGTTCTTACCGTTTTGAGTGATTTATACAGCCAATGATGAATGCAGAATTGTGTAATGATCTCAAGTCAGTATGAAACTATAATTTTGAAATTATGTTCAAAGCAAGATTTACTGCATGCTTCGATTGCTTTACAAACATATTATGATATGAAGAGATCGTTATCATTACTGATTTAAATACTGAATGCATTGATTGAAGGAAATAAAATCAATTCATGATCACACACGGCTGAATAAGTTTGAATAAAACTAAATACTTTAAAATATGTGCTTGACTGCAAAATTTGTACTGACTCCAAAAATTCGTGAACATTGCCAAATTAATATTTGATATTATTTCTTAAATATAAAATGTAAAAAACGTTAAAAACGTCAATATGAAAAAAGGATCACAATAGCCAAAATGCATTGAAATAATTACAAAATGGCAGTACGTTATCTACATGATTCATATTTTGCAATTTGATTATTACACTCGTCTTCTTAAAGGCAGTTCATTTAAGCTAATAAATTAAAGGGAGGAGAACGATACTTTTCTAAAAATAAGAACACGAAGAACCCAAAATTTCATATTGACGCAAGATTGCATATTATATTAAACATCGTCTAAATATGATGCATCTTACACCGTTCATTTACAACACTTGTATAATTCCTTCTCCAAATGTATGAGACAAAGGATGTTTCTCCAATTGTAGTTTAAGATGGAGTCTGGTTGTTATCTTTTGGAAAGAATTTAACTATATGTTTAATACTCTTATAACATTGCAAAAAATATCAGCTGAGAGAGAAAGAGAGAGAGAGAGATTAAACATTGATTTGTTTTCACAATATTCTTTGGTTCTAATCCACGCATCCGACAGTAATGCATACATACATACATACATGCATGCATGCATGCATTCATTCATACATACTACATACATACATACATTCATTCATACATACATAAATTTATACATACATACATACATACATACATACATACATACATACATACATACACACACACACTCACATGTTTTTTCCTTGTTCAGAAATGCATCGCAACATCGATTCTTAGAATGAAGTTTGCAATGTTGAAATGAATGTCTGTTGTGTCTCCAAATTGTATCTTTTATATGTGAAATTTGTTTACATAAGTTTAGACTGATTGTAATTCATGCAGCGTTTGCTATGCCCACGGATGGGTGAATACATATGTGCGCGTGTGTGCGTGCATGTGTATGTGTGAATGCATATATTTATGTTGGTAGTTATATAGGTTTTCGACCTAGTTTCTAATATCGATCTATTATAATGTATTGGTAATACCAGCATACATTATATTTATTGTTTTGCAGACATGCCATCATTGATTCTCGTCTCTGCGATAGTTGTCGTAGTTGTGGCTGCTGGCCTTGCTATGATTGTCTTCTGGATTATTCGACATAGTAAAGGTAAAATTAAGTGTTGGTAATGATACATATTTTTTTCTAAAACGCTTATGTAGAAAACAGGAGTGTTGAATTCTTTCTCAAAGCTGAAGTAAGTTTGGAATTATGATTCGACCCTTCAATAGTAACATGGAATACTGGAAACTCTCGCCTAAAATTGGTAAATGCTAAGGATGTATTGAATGCAAATCATAAGCTGTTGAACAATAAATGAATTGTAAAGGTCATATTTAATCTTGTCAGAAACTGTTGAGACCATACGACTCAAACGGGTCTAGTATATTTTCGGTTTTAAAATCCGTGATACGTTTAATAAAAACAAGTAGAAACAAAAGAAAGTAACTAAACTGAGACTTATGCCATAACACTTGTCCAGTCATTGTTATGGTTATGAAACGGAAATTGAACGTACGTTGCAAGTAGATATGTAACATAGTCCATTGATCCTACTTTAAGTTTTCAGTTTAATAGGAAACTAACACATACATTCTAAGTAAATTTTCCTATGAACTAGTTGTCGAGCATATAGAATCCCCTTTTCCTGAATTTGGTCAGCAAGGACGCAAGTCTTCGCTATGACACCCACGTATGTCCTTTTATACAGTAGTATAAAGACAAGGCTGAGTAAACGTAATTTAATAAATTACCAATTTAATTGTTTTTTAACGGTACATCATCACATGAAATGTTATCTAATGCTGATGAAATTTGATAAAAGTCCATTCCATACCCAAGACGTGGTGACCGATTAGGACTTAACTTGGTCGGATTCCAAGCTGCGTCCTCCTTATCCTGATCCGACATGCTAGCCACTGAGCTATAGCGACATCCTTTGAAATGAGACCCAACCGAACAAATAAAAACAGAACAAAAATAAAATAAAAATTAATTAAAATATTTGTATTAAACAAAAAAATACATTATATGGATATATAAGAAAAGATGGTTGATTACAAAATGACTTGTACATTAATAAATACATAAGCAGAACAATATATGCCGTACTAAAGGATATTGAAAATTGATAAGTTTTAAACCCAAATTTCTAGCACTGGAAAAGATTACATTTTACATTTTATTGATACCGATGTAAACGTTTGCCTGAAAATTGCCAAACTTTATTCATAGGATGGTTTAAATATATATCTCTACATTATCTTACCGTTGAATCCTTTGCAGTACCAACTACCGAGACAGAAAGAAAAACTACCGCTAACAGTTCTGGTATTTTGTACAGGAACGCCAACGAATTAATTCCTCCAGAAACAAGTATATTAGCTTTGTGGACAAATGACAATGCAGTAAATCTGACCGATTTTGATAAAGAACAGGTCAATGTCAGGCCAAAAGACGAAAATATTATCCATCGAAGATTTGACTGCGCAGACTCATCCACTAGAACAACACACAACTTTCAGATAGATTCTCTTGCTCATTTATATGATTCTATTTCTGAAAATCATGATCACTGTTGGCCATGAGAATCCAATCTTCGTTTAAGTCCGCATTCGACCGAAAGTGTCGCGGAACAAAGGGTTGAATATGATTACGTGGTTCACCATAGTTTTATGACTTTAAGGCCTCCAGCACCGGATCCCGTTGTAATCAGGAAATCCAAGGTTCGAGGTACAATTGATCATTCCATATCGTGGCATAAACGACTAAACTTAAAATCAGCATCCAGATTGGATCCATCGTACGCCTTGAGCAACAATGAGAGATACATGGAGAGTAATTGCACAGTATCCAGATCAGAGCCAGAAAGCTGCTCATTAATAAACCAATTAGCTCCTTCAAGTTATTTTCAGTTAGAATGTATTCGGGCAACGGGCACTGTGACTTCGCCAAGTTGGTTAAGATATGGTGTAGCTCAAAACTGGAGGAATGACGAGAACTTAAACTCCTCCAACTTTGTTCCAAAACCAGAATTTTTAGAGCTTCGAGGTAGAATATTACATTTATGACATTTGTATTGATTGACTATCTATTACTTTAAGAACAAAGAGTTTACCATTTTGTTCCATATAGAAAAGCAAAGAAAATATTTTAACTCTAACGTAATATGCATTAATATAAATATGATATTTGCGAATTATGTTGTAACCTTATTGCCAACATTATGCCAATGTGCTGTCGAACATTATATATATATATATATATATATATATATATATATATATATATATATATATATATATGTGTGTGTGTATATATGGAACACAAATATTTGTTTTCTCTCTGTTGACTTCAATTATTCTCCTAGATCCTATACATTTATTTTTTAAAGCAAAATATATACTAAATTAAGGTAAAGTTTCTATATAGAAACTTGAGTCTTTTCAGTTATGTTCTTCTAAATTCTTACATTTTCGTCACAGTTGTTTTATTTGCTTCAGACAAGTCAAAACATCGACGAGTGGCCCAGGTTTTGAACTATAATTTACCTCCATTTCATTTTGATTCCCCTTCCATGGATAGAAGACATCGGAGGAGCCAGTCACTTAATGACATGATGGCTATCGAAAGCATCCGTTGGTCGAGGAGGAGATCAGCCAGGTCTTGTATGGAGTTCGATAGCTACGATTCCCTTTAGACGTCAATCGTATCAGCTGTGCGAGATAAAAAGGGAATTGGAATGAAGAGGAGAAAGGATCACAATCCCTTTCACTAGCACACTTTCCCTGTCCACTTCACTAAACATCACACATGCAACTATGTTATCGTTTCAGGCCAGAATTAACTAAAGACAACAACTAGTCAAAGGTATATAAAAGGTCTGATGTAATTAGAAAACAAACACGGCAGTTAAGATGCATTTTGATGTCAGACGTTTTGTACATTTAGTAAAAATCGGTTGAAACTTCCATGAGTTTGATCGTCGAAATTAACATCAATGTACGTTGTGATTTGTTTCAGACAGAGACGTTTGACTCGCTAATACGTGTTAATGGATAAATGCAAAATTCATACTTTTGTGAGTTACCGTTTCCTCCCATGATCCTGTTTCAAATTCTGATTTATGATATGATGTACAACATTCAGTAACTTGACGTTTTCAATTAATTCGTTAGCGGACAGATAATGTTTAAATCTAAATGATTCTTTGAAATCATTCAGTAACTTGACGTTTTCAATTAGTTCGTTAGCTGACAGACAATGGTTAAATCTAACTGATAATTTGAAATCATCATAAGATTACACAGAAGACTAGGTCAATTTACGATGCTAAGATTGTACAAGCCAATTTTCCAGAACAATGATTTTTTTCATTTCCTTTGTCTTGTTCATTGCTTGTTGCTTTAGTGCTCGTTTGTTTTTTACACATACATACCTACATATATACCTACCTACCTACCTACTTACCTACCTACCTACCTACCTACCTGCATGCATGCATGCATAAAAACCTACCTACCTACCTACCTACCTACCTACATACCTACATACATACATACATACATACATACATACATACATACATACATACATACATACATACATACATTCGTCGATCTTTGAAAAATCCAAACAAAATTCTACCCGATAGTGTCATATGTGTTTTGTTTTAAACATCGATCATTTGCGTATGTATGTGTGCATACATTTTGATTATAAATATGACTTTGTTATGTTTATTTTCAGAAAGGCCTCAACACATGTAATCACAGGGTTTAATACAGTATTTAATGATGGATGCTTCCCTGAACATCTCACAATATTGTTTGTGTCCGTTGTGTACTCAAAATCCCAAATCTCATATATACGTTAACTGACTGTATAACCAAGACGCATTTGAGGTAAATTAATATAAGTTACAATTCGTTGTTCTCAGCAGATTATTTTTTTATTTGTGGCCATTTGTTACCTTAAATTTTTCAGAGTTATTGAAATAACCTAATGTAAACAGACGTACCTTATAATTATGTTTATCAAAACAAAGATATGACTTTAACTCTATATTTAGTTCCCACTATTTTGTCCTTTGTTTTCTTCGTATTTACTGATCTATTTGAAACAAACTAATCAAGTCCTTTGTTGTATTTGTGTTTACCGATAACTTTAAAACAACTAATCAACTCCTTTGTTTTATTCGTGTTTACCGATACCTTTAACACACACACAATTCACTATTCAAGTCTGAAAACAACGCTTCTGTAGACTCAATCCAAACATTACGGCATTATCGTGTAGTAAGTTTGATTAACTAAAGGGCAAATCATTACATTAAAGCACACACGTAATGGGAGCAAAATATCTGACACCTATACAAGCTATCACAGTCATGATAGAGGTAAAATATAGACCCTTCTGATTCATTATGAGTCATGCAAAAAGAACAATGACCTTACATGGCTCCAACGCATATTTCAAGTAAACCGAAACCGAAGTTTGTCATCATTACAATAAATACAATTTAAACATTTTTTACTTTGGTTAAATGCTACGTGCATATTAAGTCAATACATTTTTTATTATATAACATATAGTCGGAGTAAAATTGAGATTGTTTCATGTATGTGTCGTCAAAACAATGCTTCGGACACAATAGTGTTTAACATTGACAATGCTCTAGGTCAGTCTATTCTCTCCATCCGTCATGCCATCTCTAACATTGCATTTTTGGCTTTAAAAAATATATGCTTCCGGTCTGTATAGTTACAATGGCAGGTCCGAAATGACATGGTGAATACATTTTTTTGAGGTACATTGCATTATGATTACTTTCCACAGAAGTTTAATCAGCTAGGCATTGTTTTTCTGTTGTTAGTTATGCTAATACTGCTTGCAATATATATATATATATATATTTTTGAGTTGATCATTTTTGGAGCTTCGTGTATTCCTGCGCATTTCCATATGTGTATCGATTCCAAGACAACCATCGGTATGATGTCACAAAACAACATTTTGTAAACACATGAAACGTGTCAGGCATTTTTGTTTTCAAATGTAGATTGGAACTGATAATGTATATAATATCAAAATTTATTGTCAGTTAGGTAGATTTCGGACGTTTAAAGGATTAGAGACGCTGGCTTAACCTTTCTAAACACAAATGTAGTTTTTAGTTTCATCTGTTTTGATCGACACTTTAATCATTTTTAATGATCATGCACTGTTCCTAGAGACAATTGTAAAATATGTATCTTGAATTTATTGAATCTTAAACACTGAATTTCATTTGTAACATGTAAATACATATAAAAATAAACTGAAAACGTTGCGTTTGTTTGTTTATTAAAGACTGATCTTCACAAAATTGAAATAGCATTGCTCTGAGATGCATGTTTGTATTATCATGATAGTTTATTACAGACTGACCTTCACATAATTGAAATTGCATTGCTCTTAGATACATTGTTTTATTATTATGATTGTATTTTTAAAAACTGATCTTCACAGAATAAAAGATAACTTAGTAACAATTCCAGAGTATATAATATTTGGTACAGAATGCATTCAGGTCAATACAGTTTCGCACACTTATGAAAATACTACATTTAATTTATTTAGTTACTCTCGGTTAAAGAACAATCGATGAAACAATCACCAGCTTTCCTTAAGTAGATGCACCGTCCATTTATCCCATTGAATCATATATGCACGCCGACTTAAATACATACATACATACATACATACATACATACATACATACATACATACATACATACATACATACATACATACATACATACAAGCATGCATGCATGCATGCATGCATGCATGCATGCATGCATGCATGCATACATACATACATACATACATACATACATACATACATACATACATACATACATACATACATACATACATACATACATACATACATACATACATACATACATAACTGGACATACATAACTGGACATACATTCGGAAAATTATATTCCAGCGTCTTTAAAAGAAGAGGCATGATCATTCAGACCAAACTAAACGTCCCCATGGCAGTTGTGCTCCCCACACTATTTAACACGTTGGAAATCCAGGAAGCTGAACCACTTTCATACCAAAAGTCTCAGGAAAATCCTCAACACCAATTGGCAGGATAAAGTTCCAGTCACTGATGTACTTGCCATGATGTCTCCCCTGCATCAACATCATCATGATGCAGTGCTATCGACGCTGAACGGGCCATGTTGTTCGCATACCAGATAACCTAAGCGACTCTTATATGACGAACTTCAGCAAAGACAGCGATCGCACAGAGGTCAGAAGAAATGTTTCAAATACAATCTGAAAGCTGCATTGAAAATATTAAACATTAAGATTGATAAAATGGAGCAAACAGCCAGCGAGCGAGTTACTTGGCGTTCCGCTGTGCACAAATAATCCAAGTTATGAGAATCTAGCAGGACAGCAGCTGCAGAGACAAGCCAAAAATGCACGTGCCATCAGCCCTCCTGTAGATGTCCCACTCATCCCCTGCAAACGGACATTCGTGCAAGGTTGTCCTCATCAGACACCTGTGCACGAACAGAACAGAACCAGCCCCTCCATTCCTCTAATTACAACAAAGGCCCTGTTTGAAGTGACGGGCGAACAACATACATACGTACGTGCGTGCGTGCGTGCATGCATGCATGCACCCATCCATCCATCCATCCATCCATCCATCCATCCATCCGTCCATCCATCCATCGCGAACCGGCAAGGTCTATTACTAATACAAGGCCGATGTGGTGTTTCATAAAACTGAATTCAGGCAAATTGCATTTCTTTTTTGGGCCTGGAGTGCAATTTATTACGCTATTCAACATACCAACAAATATGTGTGATCTTTATAAACAGGTGGCAAAAAGAGTAACTAATAGCCGATGGGAGAGCATAAGCATAAGCACTCGAGGAGATCTTAAATGGTCGGTCTAGAAGTTCGTGATATGCCATGTTTTTTCACTCAAACCAAACCTTAGACGCGAAAGTACCAAAAGCTTTTAATACTAGCGAAGAAAACAAAACATACGATGTCAATGTTATCAATTTTACATGTGATCATTTTTAAGCATATGATAAATTGTTTCAGGCCTCGTGCGTTATCGCCCTTATTCAATACGGATTTCATGCATTTCATGTAGAAAGTCGTGAACTACAAATACCTTTATTAACATTTTCCTTCCGAATGACTGCATTAAAGCATACATTCCCAACCAGCCACAAATAAGGCTGTGACAATCAAGGCTGCCAAAGACACGAATGTTTAGAGCTGTGCTATTTTGGTTTTCCAAAAGTGTATGGTATATTTGTTTAGTAAAATGTAGACGTAAAGCATACCTACTCCTATGAGTAGATATACCGAAATATTTCACGTTGAAAGAGGTACCATTTTTAAATATATTTGAAGAAAAACTCCTTAATCTAGTGTATGATGGAATTTGATAACAGGGCGACTGAATCTAGTAACGTTAGCCCCAACTCGAATTATGGTTAGTGTTTCCACCTGTGCTGTATCTATCTGCAAAGTTAAATACCCTACTTAGGTCGTGAACATATATGAACACGATGGGACTAGAATACATATTTAATTGATATAGTATCTAAAGGATACGCTGAACTAAGAAGTAAATATATTCTAAGTATTGAATGTGTCAAACATAACCATAACATGCATGACCAGTGAATTGATTTGTCACCAACTCTGCTCTTTCCTACAAGGTTAAAGGTAGGTATATGGTGTAAATTTTAAATAAAACTGTACTTAGGAAAATTATTTTATGGACTTATTACTGAACCCATCGCATTGCAGTATTAAGAGCTCGATCGTGTTATCAGTCTAACTGAAAGTAATGTATTGCCTCTGGTTACGTAAATGAAGAAGATCAAATCTCATGAAATCGGTCATCAAAAAGCAACTTTACATACAGTTCACATATAATGCATTACCTCTCAAGTCCTACTGGCATAAGACCTTTATGTCTGAGCAATTCTGTGTTTGAAACTTCCAAATTAAATATTTGCAAGAAAATGTCAATTTAAGTCTGGTATTCACTCATTTTATTTAAATTCAGCCCGATAAATTTCGCCAATGTTTAGGCGACGTATATAGGTAGTTATTTGTCAGTAAAGTTAGGAGATAAGACGTATTTTATAGCCCCCCATGTATATATATATATATATATATATATATATATATATATATATATATATATATATATATATAATTTTGGTTTAGATTACAGATATAGTCACTGCTTTTAAAATTGAACGTCATGTTTGGATCAATTGTTTGTGTTTTTTGAAAGCATGTAGATGAGCTAATTAATGCTCGTGTTGATTAGCAGATTGCTTTATGAAACAACAATACAATATGTTTAGAAAGCACCCCATTGACGCCGGTGGTAAAAATACCCAACCAGGACAATGACCATATACAATGCAGGAGAAAAATTTGCCGAAAATTGGACTTTCATCCAGAGTAAATCGTATTGTTATAATTCATATACATATTTTTACGAAAACAATAATTGGAGTTTCGAGATATATGGTTGTATTATTACGTCATTTATAGTCTGGAAGTATCTTTTTATGAGGTGGGCATATACCGTATGTCATTGCGTATTGGTAACAGGCATCATATCCGTTTCTATGCAATTCGTTATTAGGACTCGGTAGAATAAACAAGATAGACCTTAATTTGCCAGATCTATGCAGTGTTGTTTGCAGTTGGACTCCACGTATCTGCATCTATATACTATACAGTATGCTATCTGGATCTGGAATAACAGGGTTCTTTCAGAATTTGAAATTTGTCTAATACATGTGAACGTTATAAGATAAATACACAAAGCAACATACGCATAATGAGTCAGCAGACAAAAATACTAATTTCATAGAGGATGAATGACATAGATTTCCCGTCAACCGATATATCAATTATTCAAATGGAACAAGTAAATATCGTCTATTGTTTCTTTGTTCATTGTTAAAATCATGTATTTGTCTATCAAAGTTTTCTTATAGTATTAATACTGATATTCCTGACATTTACGCAGGCGTGATTACTTTAGTCCAATCATCCATCCATCCGTACACACTCATATAATAAGTACATAACAATATGCTTTGCTATTGTATGTTGCCTGCATGATTCTCACGTATATTTATAACAGTAAATACAACCAGGATATTGCTTACATGTCCTATACCAAATCATAACTCGGTTTGTTTGAGCTTCAAATGGACCATAATAATTGTTAGTCCATGACACTAATCTTTCAACGAATGAAAAATCAAATTTTGCATCCTTTTAACATATCACACATGACATTCCTACCTGGTGATATAATTAACAGTTTAATAATGAATACAAAAGTTAGTTATTTTACAAGTGATTATTAAACTTAAATTGTTTAATGGAATAAGGAGAAAATTGTTATATCTTAGTCCTAAATAATAAAGAGTACTGTTCATTTACAAATACGCCTTGGGATAAGAAATCTGGAATAGCGACTGTTGACTGCAATATTGATTGATTGATTGACTGAATTGTATTTGACCGTACATTAACTAGCAAATTGGGTAATTGTAGTAAGATGTTTTATCCCGAGAAACACCACATCCACTGACCATGGCTGCTGTGTGTAGTAATCAAAAATGGCCCCAACTAATTACAAGCTATGAGCGATGAATAGCAGCATTTGAACAAACTGATATGAAACTTCACACAAATCAAAAAGACTGAATTAAACAATCGTGTACGTTGTTTAAATGTCAGGCTCAGATAATCTACTGTATATTTTAATGGCGGTTATTTTAAACGCAATATGATACAAGCACATATTGCTTAGTGTATGTGTCATAGAAATAACGCTATACACAAATAATTGTTATACGATAGTATCTACACTTTCTTGCTTCCTCTACGATGCATTATGTTTGATGCTGATAGCGTAAACTTTATTTGTGTTAATTTTTAAACAAACAGTGCCCATGTGACATGATGAATGTATTGTTTAGCATGTCATTTCGTGATCATTACATTCTATAATAGTTTGCTCTGTTAAGATTTAAATCACATGGTTTGATTTAGAATTTATATTAAGCATACTAACATTGCGTGAAGCAGAACCATTTGCTTTTGCTCCTGTTTGTTTGTCCATGACTGCGTACATTGATGCATTATCCGTTTTATAACCTTACATATATCTTGTTGTTGATTACATAAGATATTTAGCATAAAAAAGACATTACCTACAACAATTTAATATTTCCATAGCAAAATAATAATTAAACGTTTATCGTAGATATATTAAAAGAAGAGTTTAAAAACAAGACACATCACTGAAACAGAGATATGAGGTACACATAACAGTGATCTAAACAATTGTATCCTTTGTCAACATGCATAAGCATGGTGTTAAAATATGAAAGCAATTGTCCGATATTTTATAAAACATTCTCTTATAGATAGTAAATAGTGAATAGTAACGTGTTCTAAAGAAGAATGTATAAGTGCTCCCTAGCACTAATATCAGCACTTGAATAGTTTTTAACCTTTTATGGCAAGAGTACCAAACTGTTACACCAACAACGGTAAAGAATATACTTTTTAAGCTTTACCATAATATCAACGACGTGTGATCAAATAAATATTTTGTACGATATAAACGTTGACTTCATAGATTTTCGTCAATTAGCGGATTTTCTAAGGAAACTAAATTTAATAATTCACTTCAGGTACTTCTCAATTATTTGTGTTCACTCCAGCTAGATTGAAACATTCAGTGACTACAATAAACGTGAAGTCTAGAGATGATGATAAATACAAGTAATTTCTAAAATATATGTCTTACCTGTTGACAAAGTCTTTTATTTAAGTCCAATTCAGATTCCGTCTTATATACTTTCTAGCTGATTGGAACATTAAAAAGGTAGAAACAGGTACATATATATATAGATGTATATATATATATATATATATATATATATATATATATATATATATATATATATATATATATATATATATATATATATATATTGTACTTATTCAGAATTGTATGCCGCGCTTATATAAAATAATTACAAATACAGCAGTCTGTACTTGATTTCTTCATAATCGTTTCTAATTTTAACTATTTGACAGACGTTATGAAAATATAGATTGATTATATCGATTTTAATTGGAACAAGGTTAAGTAGTCATAACGAAAAGCTATATCAAATGATAAACAATAAACAGCTGACAACTACTTAACTTTAAATAACCAGCACGTTAGAGGTAAACTTAACAGTTTTCTAGCTTGTTCCAAACGAATAACAGGCGATTATAATTCTGTCCACATTATACATAAGCGTTATTTTCGGAACAATCATATATTCTTAATTTCATTGGCATTTCGTTGATAGAATCTCCAATAATTTGCTTAATCCCTCATTGTTTATTTCAGGATATCTCTATAGAAACTTACATCCGTAAAAGATATTTATAATCCGTACATAATTGAGAGAGAGAGAGAGAGAGAGAGAGGGAGAGAGAGAGAGAGAGAGAGAGAGAGAGAGAGAGAGAGAGAGAGAGAGAGAGAGAGAATATGATCGGATCCTAATCTGAACGACGCTGCCTCAATTCAATAAAGAATTCAGTTGGTTCAATTATTCGTTAAAATTAAATAATTTAAATAACTAGCAATATATAACTTGTAAATTATGATAAAGCTTCATTTAGTCAGTATGTATTGACATTAAATAAATATATTGATTCTAAAAATAATCATATGGGAAAATCTCAGAAACCGAGTACCTTAACATTATTGGCAGAAAAGTAATAGTTTTGTGGGATTAATGGCAGGGATCTGACAGTAAAGACTTACCTACAATACAAATTCCTTATACTTTGTGCAATAAGGTCAGAATCGTATTGTCCTATTAAAACAAAATGTTCCAGTGGCACCTGCCTAAACAAAAACTTTTAAATCATGTGTATGTACAAACATGTATGTACAAATATTTGTATCCACATCCTTTACAATAAACTCTTGTTACCAAAAGGTATGTTTCGCTGAGAAAGTCTTTTGTATATTTTGAGAGCATTAATAGAACAATTTTTGTTTATAAATGCAATTATATATAGTGTGATCCATTTGCCCTCCAATTACCGCTACGAAACAATATTCTTTCATTGGATAACATTGACACTTGATACGTCGCGCTTTTTGTAAGAGACATTGGTTGATGTAGATAACTTTTATTCCAAGCAACACAGTTCATTTGCCATAGCTGATTCATTGTTAGGAGTGTTATTGTGTGATAGTTATGGAAACTAAAATACAATTAGCTTTATGCTTATTTGCTGCTATGACTATATGCAGTGGGGTCACTTTGATTTGGCGTGTTGTGCCTCTCTATTATGTTTGCACTGACATAATATGTCCGTCTATGTATTCTTTTGTCTACCTATCCATATAAGCTCTTTACACATAATTGTATACAACTACAATTTGGTTTGTATGCATGTGAGGTTATTATAATGATACAAACTATATGTTCATAAAACCTAACAATATTTCCATTTCTTAAAAAACAAAATATTTGCAAGGTTTGCTAAAGTAGCTTTGTTTACAAACACAAATGTAGTTATTATGTTGTTTGATATTACCTTTTTTCATGATAATTCAAGATATTAACAACATTTGAATAATGCACCATTCTTTTGTAAGATTTTCTGGCATTAGCATTTGATTAAATTATCAATCCTTGCCCAGCATGTCCGGTTTAAAATAATTCGATATATTAAATAACACATATGTAGGTAACATCAGCATAAATAGAAAGCTAGAGATTGTTTCTATATATCTATAATATAATGGTTCATATAAACATATGGATTAAATATTGCTATGAAATTATCGATATGCTCTGAGTCCGTTTATAAATATACCAAACGAACATAGGCAAACTCATGGATTGCATGTACGATGAATGCATATACATGCACATTCATTAACGTTTGGAGAAACATTCATTTATTAATTCGTGGACTTATTCATTTTAGGTAATATCATAACGATCGCATCATCTAATTGTTTTCAGGACCCGTATACACTGCAAATATGGACGCAATCAGGTGGATGGTTTGAAATGATTGCATAGTTTCACTGCCTTTGAAAATGTTCAAATGGAGCAAAATCGGAAGGCGTAATATTATTATGTCCTAATTTAATGCTTTCAGTGTCCTAATTACTATTTTGCAGATTTTTCATATTAACATCTACGAATGATTTCTAACTATTTTGACAGATTGATAATATCATCTATGAATCATATCTAACTATTTTGACAGATTCATAATAGCATATATGAATCGCTTTTAACTATTTTGACAGATTTAAATAATATGTATGAAACATTACTATTTTGAAAGATTCATAGTAACATCGTCACTAACTGTTTTGACAGTCATATTGACATCTGCAAATCATTTCGAACTATTTTGACAGATTCATATTAACATCTACGAATCATATCGAACGTTTTTGACGGATTCATATTAACATCTACGAATTATTTATACGTATTGTGACATATTCAGTTTAAACTCTACGAATCATTTTTAAGAATTTTGTCGCTTCATATGATTTTGTATTGTTGCATGAATTTTCTAGGATTTGTACATTGGAACATTTGTATTCTCTCTCTCTCTCTCTCTCTCTCTCTCTCTCTCTCTCTCTCTCTCTCTCTCTCTCTCTCTCTCTCTATTTATCTCTCTCTCTCTCTTGATTGTTTGTCCTTTCTATACAAAACTAAAAGGATGCCTTTCATACCGGAAATGAACATCATTTTAATCCTGAAACTTTGTGAAATACCCACTTAGATCCACAACCATGATGAGAGTTTATTATGATGATGCTTTTATAGTCTGGTCATTTACATATATTTCACACGCCACATTATTAAATAAGGAAGTGACGAAAGCAAACAACTAGGCAGCAACATAACCGTTGTACCGATACCATATATATTGGAATTCTCCATCAGGAATTATTTCATCAATCTTACTGCATCGGAAGTTATCAATTCACTTCTACTCCTCGTGACACTGCCTTCTCAGTACATGTTTCTGCAGTATATAATGTATCATCCATCTATCACGATGCTTTTCCGTACGGGAAATGAACCAATTATAATATTGTAGAGCATTTCAAAATACAATATTACACAGCAGACATCGTCTTGACATTTTAAATACCTTGTTAAAGTTTGTGTAGCCGGAGCTTGTTGCAAACCATGGCTATTATAATCAAAATCTTCTTTGTTCTCACGACATTGCACGTAGGTGATGCAAAAGGTAAGTAACTAAATCATCAGTTATAATTTTCCAATGATGCCTATAAAGAAATATGGAATTCATAATAAAGTGGAAGTAAGACTTCAAAATATTTGCTAACTTAAATGTAAAGTTATACAAAAATCAACAATTTCATGACAGTATGTAGTTCGATAGACTGAGATTACTGATCTTGACGCAATTGTGACAGGAAACTAATTTTATCTGGGGTGAATCGAATTGGTCTGTTGATGAAAGCTGTTTCTTTTAGCAAAAGCTTAGGCTGATTAGTACATTTGAGCAGATAGAAGAATAAAGATCAGGAAAGAATTAATGCATGCCGATTCATACACAATCCAGCATGTGCTTTTACATAAGACATGTATCACTACATGATTCTAGGATATTAATAGCAATCACATTACCACATTTCATACATGTTTCAAAATGTGCTTTTTGCAGAATGGAAACCTGAGGTATATGCTGAAGGAGACAATGTGACAAGGGCACATATGTTGCCTGGGATGACAAGAGGTTCCTTTTGGACTCAATAAATCTCGACATTGAAGGTAAATTTGTCTTGCGAATTAAATTAATCAATTATTAGCTCTTTAATATACTAGTGGATTGTGTGGTATAGTTTTAGTACTAATTCATGTGGTTAATTTAAGTTTAGATAAGGGTGGTCATTTAACACATTTTCATTAATTTAGCCTCCTTTGGCTTAATAGCGCATTCTTATCTGAATTTGAAAGCCTGTTATTTCTGACCTATTTACTGACTCACTGGAAGAGAAGTATGACAAGAAAAAGTGCATCGCATTGGTGGTGATGGTGTTGGTGGTGGGCGGAGGTTGGTCGATAATGTACAATAACCAAAACGTGAATCCGAATATATTGCGTGCGGTAGGGATGCCACAATATGTTCTGAGAAATTGAGATTCTGCATTATCTCGTTCATGAAACATTGGAATAAACTATGATTTGATTAGAAGTAGACATATAGAGGTAATGAATAAATTAAGCGAATAGTCAATCAGATAATCAAACAGTAGCTTAAACAAGAGTAAATGTTACATGTCGTCAAAAGTTAATAAAGACCGAAATATATCAAACGATAACGGGATATTACGATATTTTAATTCATAACGCATGCTTGAAAATTAGTAACAATACGTTAGTGAGTACTGAGATACAATTAAATAAAAACAATGAGATAACAACAAAATCAAAATGAACATAAAAACCAAGCGGTAGGAATGCCGATGAAGAGAAATACTATTGAGAGATCTTACTAATGTAATAATATCTGTAAAAATACGTAAGTGAATACTGAAATACAATAAAATAAAAATAAAATCTAAATCAAAATACAAACTAAGCGATATAAATATTAAAGTGTACTCAAGAAGAGGAATGCTATTGAGACATCTTTGTAAGACGGATTTGATGGCCACTACTCTGAAACCGTCTTGATCACGAGGATTGGTTTTCAACGTTACTTATTTCCAATGTAAAGTCAATTGCTTCAAACTATTGAAGGGTCACCTAACCCACAGAATAAGTTGTTTTACTTTTGTATTTTCTGTTCTCTTTCTGATCTATTTCTGGCCATTGGGATTGGTCATATATATCACACAAGCCATATACAAAATAATATATATAATTAATACATAAATATTAAAGTTTGCTATTAAAGAAAACACACTGATAATCACGACTGTTATGAAAAAATTAATCCCACTGTCAATTTGTCTCACTCTCTCCATATCTATCTCTCTCGCTCTTTCTCAGATTGTATAATGGAACTTTGAAATCAAAATGGTTTGATATATTTCCAGGGACCAAAATGATTAATTTATATTTTATTTTAGAAACCAAAATGTGTTTCAAGACGTTAATTTTAATTGCCTTCTTTAAATTGACTGTATGTCCGGTACTCCTCTTAAAATTAGTATGTGTAGTATCTTGTTTTCATAATGGCCGTACGCATATCAGTCACGTTTATTATTTTGTCTCTTTGTAAATTTGTCTACAGAAAGGAATACGGAATACTTTGTTTCGAATTGCATGACTTAATTTCATGGCATTTTTAAAGTCAATGAGAATTGACTGCGTGATGAATATATTTCGAATAAAGTGTTAACTGTTTCAGATATATGTTGTATTATGTTAAATAAGTTTTATAACGTGAAGCATGTTTGAATGCTTTATCGTCACTGATTTATTGAATTGCTCATTGATGTCTCTTAAATAGGTCATATAAAGTTAAACACTTTTGAATGCATTATTCTCACTAATGCGTTGAATTACCCATTGATATGTGTTAAATAGGTCATATAATGTGAAGCACTTTTGAATGCATTATTGTCACTAATTCGTTGAATTACCCATTGATGTGTGTTAAATAGGTGTTATAACGGGAAGCACGTTTGAATGCCGTATCTTCACTAATTCGTTGAATTCCCCACTGATCAGCAATATCATCTGATGTATTTGTTTCGTTGCATCGAGTTTATTTCAGATTGTGACTTTAGAACTCGATTTAGAACGAATATATTTTTGGAAATCGTGTTTCGCTTTCAGTTTGATTATTTCTTTTTTTGTCATTAAGAAGGCACCACATTTTTAAGTCCAGATGCTTCAAAGGTGTATATCTCCTTTCCATCTACGGCAACAGAACCCGCTGATTCATGGAAGGTTGAAAAAACACGCAGTAAGCGGTAAACATATGGAAAGCATGATTCATACCTTTGATTTAGATGGTATGTCCTGTATCTAAAAATCTGCAGATAACATCCTGTGATAGAGGGCTCACAATATTGAGGGCAAACCAAGCTTTTAAAGATTAAATGCATTAATAAAATTAGGTAATTCTCACCATCGCTTAATAACGGATCATTGGGTCTTGCTAAAAATTCTGAAAACAGCAACATAAGTGAAAAACAATCAGCTATTACATTATACTATCTGTTTAGTCCTCTGTGCCAATTAATTGATCATAAATTCTGCTTCCAGGTGCCAAAAATGATCTTATATGTCGTAAGTAAGGTATGTGATTCCCTTACACCTTAATGCATGGCTTTAGTAACATTGTACATAAAACTTGAATGCAGATTACAAATTCCATGACGTTTACATTATTCTTTATTTCTATAAGAGTATTGTAAATTAAATATTCTTCAAGTAGCGTAAATAAATGTATGTTACTTGAATATTTTGTTCTATCTACCTACCTACCAACCTACCTACTTACATATTCTAGTTGTATGGAATGTCAGTAGGTGAATATGAGTACGTGTATTACGATGAAGTAGATTTCAGAGAAGTATTACTTTTATATACAGATATGAAATTGACTACATATACTCAGCCTGATAATGCCAATGTGTACATCGATATTCGTCAAACCGAAGGAAACAGGCGTTTGGAGATAGACCTCTCCGGTTACAGCGTTGAGCTACATCTCACAATTATGATGCTGAGTGACTCAAAGAATGACCAACATGACCGAAGATCTGTCAGTAGAAATGACACTGGTCAAATACAAGTGATTTTGATAGACATGTCCAGTTTAAGTTTTCAGCTACTGAATGCATCTTTTGAAGGCATGAATGAGTTCAAAAAGTCCTGCGAGAAAAGAAATGCAATCATAGATGTAATACGTAAGTAGTCATGGCGCTTTCTTTTAATAACAAGAAAGATAATTGTAGATATATAGATGAACGGAGACATTTGTGTTGCGGTAAGTTTTATTTATCACAGTACAGGTGAGAACAACAGACAAATTGAGTACCCGTCAATTACTTGGCCGATTTACATTCACAAATTTCTAATCCCGTCAGTAATTACAAACTCACACATGCATGGTATATCTATCTATCTATCTAGAACGATTCGAATGTTTCTGTTTTCATTTGAATTTTCGAAGCTTAGTCAGATATATGCGGATATTTATGGGGATAACTTCACGACGAGATTTGGGAAGCAGACTTTATTTTATATGTCACAAAGAAAGTAAATCAAGCTTCAGAGTTATTTAACATATGTATGAAATATAGAGGCTTGTTACATAATGTCGATTCTACACATTGTAGATTTGTGCCAGTATGTTTTGCATTTCTAACATTATAACTGGTTTAAACTTCACAAATTCTCATAGACTTTCAGTCACTTTAAGCAAGTGAATTATGTATCATTATATGCAAAACGCAATTTTAGGAAACGTTACATATGATTCTTCGGTAAGTACAGTTAAGGTATCTTTTTAGGTCACTTTCATTGCCAATGTAAGATAGAATCATGCAATATTGAATTTGTGTGTTGGTGAAAACATCACATCGAAAGAAAGTCACTTACACAAACATTTATATATTTAGCAAATAAGATACAGTTTTGCATATTGTTTATTTGTTTGAGTAGATTGGTTATATATAATCACTAGTACATTTAAATTTTTTTATCTATGACCTATATTGCTGTTTCGTTTGCGCTGAATAGCGTCTGATGCATGCTTGATTTCGTTTAGATGCGTATATGGTTGATTGTTGGGACTGTCATTTAATGTGAGCACATCATTTATTGTTATCGTCTATTCCATACATACACAATTATTAAATAAGTTGATATTTCTGAAAATTAAACGAAGAAGGAAGAGTCAATAAAAAAGTTTTGTCACTTGGGACAACATGGATATCTGACCCTCTCGATATGATTGTACACTGAATTAAATGGTGTGTTTGAAACCTTTTGATTAAGTGGGGGTTTTCCTTGAATGTTACCTTTTAAGTATGTACCTAGTTATAACATAAAGATTGGTAAAACAACGTTACACATATTTTAAATGACACTTAGTCTCGAAACAAAACACTAAAGTTAATTCTATTTCATTTTATATCATATATATATATATATATATATATATATATATATATATATATATATATATATATATATATATATATATATATTAAACTCCTAAGTATACAATACTAAACAAGAATGCAGAAGCCGACGAATAATTTTAAGGTTTGCCGTATTTTTTTTTAAATGGTTGGAATGACATGTCGATATGTCTCTTTAAACAGTGCGAGATGTAATAACTATATTTTCAAGAAGTTTTATTCGAGACCATGTTGTTTATTAGATGTGCATTTCGGACCAAATAGTCATCATACAAAGCGTTATTTTGAAAACTTGAATTAAAAAAAACGTCATAAGAAACGCTTTTTGTGAAATTCCATGCTGATTTGGCCTTACTTTTAGAAGTAGGAGTGGTGACAGGATGATTGTTATGTTGGCCTAGTTAGAGCAGCATTGTTTCCATTTAGTATAAACGAGATGAATGCTTGTGTAAAGCTTCGTTTCAATCCACCAATAGTTTAAGAAGGGAATAAAGCTTCACTTCCGTATACAAGATAATAGATGACGGAGAGAAGAAAGATGAAAGTCCATCATTTAGACTTTAACAGTTTATGAATAGATACATTACAATGTTGGCATCCCTCTTATATACACGAAATGTTTAATGGTTAAAGACTTATTACACATACTGATTTTGCTGATCATGTACTAGTTAAAAGAAAACTGAAATTCACACAGTGGATGCTAGTTCTCGATGACGATTTTGACAACTGAATCATGTAAAGCTAGTTGCACAGCCAGTGATGGTATGAACGCATAATTGAACCACATCAATATTGGTTGACTGCATGCTAGTATATATAGTATATATTAACGGACACTACGATCCAGCATCTTTAGATGATTAGTTGCAAAATAAAATGTAATATTGTCCTTACTATGAACTTAATTTATTGAATTCCATTTGCAGGAAGCCGAATAGTTCAACAAGGCGAGAAGTCGGGGAAACCTACATGCATGTACAACGAGACCGATATATCGTAGAATACAAATAATAAGATACAATCGTCTCTTGTGATAAGTTATAATGTGACACAGGGAATCCATAAAGATGTTTCGCAAAGCTACGGGGCACGAATACAAAACTGTATATTTAGTGGAAACAACGTTTCGTTCATCTATCAAGAATCATCATGGTTAGAGAACGCCACATTTGCTGCCTGTGATAACAAAGGCTTTATTTTGCAATCGATATATATCGACGTTCAAAGCTCAAACGAATATCACAAGATATCAACTGGGCCATCGTCCACCCATGGATCATCAAACTCCATTGGTAGCTCCAATGGTAGGTAGGAAAGAAATTGCAAAATTACGGAGTAGGCTAATATAGTGTCTTTCCAGATTTGCAACTGAAATACATCAAGGTTTGAAAATGATGATACCGATTCCCTTTATGTTCTGAAAATATAAAGAACCGTTGTAATTATATGTATGTTCCTTAATAAAAATATATCGTCAGTTCTATTCGTCGAACGTTTATTTTATATTTATAATGCGATTTATTGAATAAATGTCCACTCCCGAAATTGCGCTTTGTATATCCAATAAATGAAATTTAATTCATGTTCCAGATGATTGTTTTTGGGGACAGAAAATCATTGTACGTAGAGATAAGTTTTGCCTTAATACGTCTAATTGCTTTATCTATCTATCTATATATCTATCTATC
>JAQISU010000080.1:0-82500 GCA_029339505.1 Unio delphinus
CAATGAATGGCAATATATATTTAGCAAACTAAACCGATCATGTAAGCAAATTAGTTAATGTAAAAGTTTAAATAAAGAAAGCTACCATATGGAAGAGAAACAGAAATAAATATAATCTAATGTGTGTGCCATAAAGTTAGTAACGCACTATATCCCAGAGAAATTCCGGAGAAAGATAAGTTAATATTTTGAGTAGCTAACGATTATGTACGTGTAGAACAAGTTCTTGCAAGATAGGGAACATGGATTAAGATACTAAGTTGTTTAAGGAAAGTATTTCCTTCTTTTATCAAATGTATTTATGTGTATGATTCTAAAAGATACACACTACATTGGATTTTATGGGTTGTATGTTTAAGTAGGACGTTGCGTTGAACTTCATATTGATAAATAGAAGTCAGATTGTCATATATATTCCGAGTCGAAATACGCGATACTATATATATATATATATATATGTTTGTGTGGGTTTGTGTGGGTGAATGTGTGTACAAATTACAAATATATATATATATATATATATATATATATATATATATATAGAGAGAGAGAGAGAGAGAGAGAGAGAGAGAGAGAGAGAGAGAGAGAGAGAGAGAGAGATGTTTGTGATTGTGATACAAAAGGAATACTTACAAGTCCCAGACAGATGAATCTGGTACCACGACAACCTTTACGGTGTATACTGTCTTCACATTATCTGTCGATGGAATTTGATGTAGTACAAAATACCATAGAAAGTCATATTCTCACGAAGCATGAATTCTATATCAAACCGTACCATTTATCTTCAATATGATGCAACATATTAATATAGTTTTGAATCCAAAAGGTTTGTGACAAAATAAATAACAAGCACTTGTCACATCATTAGTTATTTACTTTCCGTACACTTCCGTTCCAAGTTCAATTAGGAAAGCAAACATATCTTTAAAATAGAATCAGAAAAGCAAAAAAAATCATTAATTTAAAATCTCTTTATTTGCTGTATATTTAAGTTATCTTGCTGTCAACAAAGCGGACCAAGAATTGTGTGTGTCTATTTATGTTCAAAATATAATAGCTTTTACAGACCTTTACGTTCTACTACCATGTCTCTTTCGTTATTTGCTTCGTCTTGTTGAAATTCTTGGTCTCTTTTGATATATAATTGATCGTGCTGAACTGGCATATCTATTTCGATATTTGATAGCTGCTGTATATATGGTATGTCTCTTTCGATATTTGATTGGTCCTGCAGAACATAGCGTTTGGCAAGAAGATCCGTATTTTCCAAGACGTTTCTTGTTGCGAAGTCGTCCTTGGAAGGTTGAAGATCATAATTTCTGTCGCCGATTTTAATGTTTCCGCTCTAGTTGATTCAAAATTATATATATATATATATATATATATATATATATATATATATATATATATATATATATATATATATATATATATATATATAATACGTGTGTGTGTGAAGGTGTATGAGATTTTTTTGCTTCCATGATCTCTGTTTATTTCCAAATTCATTTATCTTATCATTTAAAAAATCGGTGGTAGTCGACGTTGTGTCATCCCATATATTGAAAATACTAGATAACTGTTTAGTAGAATGGCCATAAATTAGGAAATAGAATATAATAAGCATACCCATTGTGTGGATTACACAAGGAATTGATAAGATTTGTTTCAATTACAGTTTTTCTCTTTTTTATCATGGAAACAAGAGTAAAGATAATATATATATATATATATATATATATATATATATATATATATATATATATATATATGTCTATTGAAAAAGTAATTAGCATAAATATCAGTTATGTATTAAAACTGTAACATAAAGGACCAAAGGATTTGAAAAAGAGTCAAGTCTAAAGCATAATTAGTCTAGGTTGTAAGACCAATTTATATCTACACTTTCCAAATATTACGTGAGATATGCCTATTGTAAGGAGTCAAATAAAGTTTTCTACAAAATATGATGCTAGCCTATTTTCTTATACTTGGATAGTTTTAGTCAATAAATTGTCCCGACCAGGATTTCACAATTTTGTGGAACTAGCATCTCAAACTCAATTGATAAGTGTCATGTAGAAGAAGAAGCTTGCTATGTATGTTTACCATCAACATACGTAAATGTCATTCTAATATTCTAATATATCTACAAACTCATTTGGACAAAAACAAAAACAATATGTTGAATCAATCAAGTTAAATTAGGTGCGAAAGTTACAGACATATGTAATAAATGAAAAATCAGTGTCGATCTATATCGGACAAAGTCTTGAAGACAATTTAATTTAGGTGTACAATTCATCTATAAGGAAATTTTATACTGACATATGAATCTATAAACTTTTCATGTTTTATGATTTATAAATCGTAAGCTAAATTCATTGTGTAGGCTGCAAATATTACACACTTAATTATATCATAGAAAAATGACGTCATAATGATGTCTCTCTTGTGCAGTATATATGAATATAAGACAAAATATATAAAGAAATTAAAAGTCTTCGTTTCACAATCGTATCTTTAAGCAGATCATAGAATCATATTCATATGACGAAGGTTTTGTTAAAGAAAACCCATCCTAATAAATATTAAGTTTTATTTTCTATGTAATCTTAGATGCTGCTCATATACACCTATCATACATAGATCGATAGATAGATAGATAGATAGATAGATAGATAGATAGATAGATAGATAGATAGATAGATAGATAGATAAATAGATAGATAGATAGATAGATAGATAGATAGATAGATAGATAGATAGATAGATAGATAGATAGATAGATAGATAGATAGATAGATAGATATAGATATAGATAGATAGATGGAGGGAAATATAGATAGACAGATAGATAGAAAGATATATAGATAGATAGACATATAACAACACGAAAATGAATCGTGTTGTACCGGTAAAATATAAATAACTGATTATTTTCTTTCATTTCATGTCAATTTAAACTATGACGATCAAGATGAGATGTTATCTTTTAGATACCTATAATAGCTACACCTTTTTGTAATTACCAGTTCATGATAGGTTATGTACATACAGTCTACTGTATAGCCAATAATTAATCATTTTTAAAGCGTGAACAGCTGTTCCCATGCTAAGGAAAATACTTCTGTAAGCTGGCGAGCACTATTGAAAGTCAAACGTAATTGGCTTGAGACAGCAAAATTATTTTATATTTGATATGATAGTATTATACTTGCTATGAGTATGTCGCACTGCCCATTTGACCTTTTGACACACCTCGCAGCCATGAATGCCCCATTTTCCCTGTCTAGGTAGTAAGCCATATCCTGTTGAAATAAAAAAAACTAATTATTAGATTCCAATTTGTGTAGAGAAGTAGGTAGGCATTTAAACATGCAGACAGTTGTGGAAATAATTATGTTGACATGTCCGTATTTTTTATACCTATATTACTTAATTGGGCAATTCAGTCTGTATAGATATATATAGTGGCAAGTTGTACAATATGACATTGATAACTTATTACTTATTACTTGGCACAGTGATGTCAATCCTGCAGTACGTGCTGATTTTAAAAATATATTGACTGATAACAGAGACATCAAAAGATATATGTTCAAAACGTAAATTATATATGAAGACATACCGTCTTGATTAATGAAAAATGCAATGAATGCGGGTCCAATATATTATTTATTCACACAATCAGACGGAATATAAATATATAAACACACAATTAACGCAGCGCTAACCATCAAAATATTAGACCGAAGAAAGGTGTAATAAAAAGCATTGTCCTACATAATGACCTGTTAGCTGGGGAACTTACACACTCAAAACTTATGATCGATACGACATTTACAGTATTGTTCTGTAATAATTATTTGGGTCGGTAAGTAAGTAGTTTAGTATTGGGGTAAGTAGTTTAATTTGACATTGATTTCTTAGTATTGCTTATTTACTGCAGTGTTGTCTATACTGCGCCCGGCGGACTTACCTTAAATATATAATAACTGATAACGAAGAATATGAAAGTTAACTATATTTATGAAAAAACAGAGATTAGAAATAAAGACAGTATAAATAATGAAAACATTAATGAACCCGATTGCAATATATTCACGCAACCAAAAGGAAATACAATTAATGAAGCTAAACATGAAGATATTAACACTGAAGAAAGTGTTATCTAAAAGGATTGTCGTACATTATGACCGTATAGTTAGAAAAATTAAATCTGTATCACAGATAAGTCATTTAAAGTTTTGTTTATTTAATAATTATCAAGCGTACAATAAACAAAATAATAAAATCAACAACAGACGTTATAATACGAGAACCATGTTTTTTATGGGATATCACTTGCAAAATGAAACCATTGGTTTGATGCTTGATATATTCAAGCAAAGTATCCTCGACAGTGACATATATTTCCAACTGATTATATATTTCATTTCAGAGCACACATATATAAATGGTGATTAATTCAAATGTCTCTGATATTATTAAATCAACATACTTCACTCCTGCAATGACCAGAATAGTAAATGAGCATTAGTGTGGTTCAACAACGAATAACTGCAAAGAGTGTTAATATATTGATTGCGGACACCCGATAAATAAAAAAACAAAAACAAAAAGACATTAGGAACCAAGGGAAATAAGACAGTTAACTCTAATTAAACAAAACAGCATGTACAACCAGCTACTATGCACAATCTGTATTATCCAGTTGCCAGTGTAGTATGTATGCATCTGATAAATATATATTAGTAACGGTACATATAACATGGTCATGGACAGAAAGAGGAAACTGACCAGGCAAAGGGTACAATGCATGGGCTTAAGCAGTTATGTCTACATTCAAGCAGATATTCAACGCATCCAAACATCCATATGTTACTAATAAAATCTATCAGAATCATATGCAGTCCACATAGTCCAGATTTCATAAAAGCGACCAAAAATGAAGATCACATAAGCATCGAAAACGCGGAAGCGATGTCAAGGTGTTCCCAATAAATGTGTCAATTATTTCAAAAGGTTATCAATGAAACACCATTGACACGGGGCTTCGATACATTCATTCATTGGCGTCTTAATCTCGGGAGACCATGCGTATAGCACCCTTGGGGTTTCGTCTGTCTCTGGGTTGTTGGCATCGTCTGTTGTGGCAGTCCCTCTTGCAGTTTGTGCAGACACGCTGGGAAGCCTGAGTTGCTGTGGTTTCTATCACGTGGCCCTTTCTGACTCGTTTCTCTGCTGCCTCGTATCAATGACTGATATATACCTTTACTTACTGTCAGTCTCCTGGTGCCTCGGTCCTCGGCCAGCACGTCCCAGCCATAAGGTGCGATGTCACATGCCATTAGGTCCCTCTTGCATGCATCCTTGAAACGGAGTGAGGGGCGGCCGACTCCTCTTGTGCCAGTGGCCAGGTGTTCATATAGGATGTCCGTTGGCAGCCTCCAATCCTCCATGCGTCAGACGTGTCCCAGCCATCGAAGGCGACGTTTGCTCAGCAGGGAGAACATGATGTGCGTGTGTGCACGCTGCAGGATTTCGCTGTTTAGTACACGGTCTTGCCAGCTGCTTTTCAAGATGCGTTTAAGGCACCTTATATGGAAGGAGTTGATCCAGCGCTTGTGCCTTATGTAGGTACTCCAGGCCTTACTGTAATACAGAAGGGTGCTGAGAAGAATGCAGGCTTGGTAAACTTTGACTCTGGTTTGCACTGTCAGCGCGTTGTTTTCCCACACCCTCTTGGTCAGTCATGACATGATGGTGTTCGCCTTGCCAAGCATTCTGTCCAGTTCCTTATCGAACGAGAGAGTGTTGTTTTTGGTTGACCCCAGGTAGGTAAAGTTGTTGACTGATTCCAAGGTGACACCGTTGATTTTGATTGTAGAGGCAATGGAGGTATCTTGCATGCTGACCTTTGTTTTTTTCCAGGCTGACGGTGAGTCCAAACTGCATGCAGGCATCAGAAAAACGGTCTCCCAGTCTCTGAAGGGCTTCCTCAGTGTTTGCCACAAGAACCGCGTCATCTGCAACAAAACATCTCCCTCACGAGCACAGCCCTCACTTTCGTCTTTGAGGGCAGTCGTGCCAGGTTGAACAGCCTCCCATCGGACCTGGTGTGTATATATATGCCATCAGTGGACGAGTCAAAGGCGTAGGACAGAAGCAAGGAGAAGAAGATCCCGAATAGAGTTGGTGCCAGAACGCAGCCCTGCTTCACACCGCTGTTAACTTGGAAGGAGATTGGGGAAGATCCATCATACAGGACTGTTCCCTTCATATCTGCATGGAAAGAGATTATCATGCTTCAGAGTTTTGAAGGGCAATCGATTTTACTGAGAACTCCAAAAAGGCCATTCCTGCTGACGAAGTCAAAGGCCTTGGTGAGGTCGATTAACATCATGTAAAGTGGTTGACCTTGCTCTCTGCTCTTCTGTTGGAGTTGTCGTAAAAAGAAGATCATGTCTGTTGTCGGCCTGCCTGCTCTGAAGCCGCACTGGGATTCTGGGTACGCACAGTCTCTCAGCAACTGAATATTGTTTAGTATGATGCTGGCATACACTTTACCAACGATGCTCAGAATCGAGATCCCTCTAGTTATTGCAGTCACTGCGGTAGCCCTTGTTTTTGTAAACTGGTCACAATTGTTGCAGCACTCTAGTCTTGGGGGACTGCTCCTTCCTAACAGCAGAGGCAAAGTAGTTCGTGCAGTGGTTGGAACAATGTTGGTTTTCCACATTTGATAGCTTCGGGCGGGATGCTGTCACTAACTGGTGCTTTGTCGTTTGGGAGGCAGTCAATTGCATTGCTGAGCTCATCTAAGGTTGGCACTTCGTCAAGCTCCTCCATGATGGGAAGATTCTTTATGCTGCTGAGGCCAGCTTCAGTATAGCTCTGAGTAGTGCTCCACCCATCTGGCCATCTGTTGCCCACAGTCTGTGATCTTCTCTCCAATCATATAATTCATAGGAGCGACCCCTTTCACTGTAGGGCCTATTGCATTGTTGATGCCAATGTACATACCATTTATGGTTCCCGTCTGGGCTCTGTGCTGGATTCCTTCACACATCTGTTGCCAGTACTCGTTCCCGCACTGTCTAGCGATGCGTTGGGTGCTGTTTCGAGCACTTTTAAGAGCAGCATGCGTCATTTTGGGCATTTTTTGTACGCTATTAAGGTCGTGCTTTTCTCCTCAATTAGTGGTTCCATCCTTGTTAGGTGTACATTGAAGCAGTCCTGACTGGGTCGTTCTTTTTCGACAAACGTGGACATGGCTATTTTGTAGATGGCACCCTTCATGGCGTTCCTCTTGGCTGTGGCGTCGTGCTCTGGCAGGTACTGGAGAGCCTTGTCCAGGGCGGACACATACTCCTGTACCTTGGAAGGGACCGACATCTGTCCGGTGTTTATGCGTGGGTGTCCTTTTGGTTTTGAACGGTGTAGTGTCTTTGGCTGTGGTCTCACCCTGATGATCACGAGGGCATGGTCGGAGTTGCAGTCTGCACTGTGGTGGGTTCTGGTGGAGAGGACGATGTTGAGGGCAGAGCACCTGGTGATGACCAAGTCGAGTTGGTGCCAGTGATGGGAACTGGGGTGTTTCCATGACACTTTGTGTTGTGGCTTACCCTTGAAAAAAGTGTTTGTTATGCACAGGCCAAGGTAGGTGCGCAGCTCCAACAGTCTCTGACCATTTTCTTTGTTCTTTCCAGTACCATGATATCTGAGGCAGATAGGCCATGATTCGTGATCCTCACCTACTATGGCATTGAAGTCGTAGAGAAGAAAAAGTGATTCGTGTTTAGGGCATCCTTTAATGTGTTCATTCAGCTGCCCATAAAACTGATCCTTGGTGTCTTCTGAAGACGAGAGGGTGGGGGCGTAGACACTAATGATGTTGACAGGACCTGCAGCAGTGGTGAGGCGGATGGACAAGAGACGCTCAGTGCCCCCTGTGGGACGTTCAACCAAGCCCAGAAGATTGTTTTTTTATGGCGAAGCCCAATCCGTGCTGACGGGGATCCTCAGGTTCGTTACCTTTCCAGAAGAAATTGTAGTGTTCCTCTCTGAGGGAGCCATTAGAGGCTAGTCTAGTTTTCTGGGGGACATCTATGGTGATATTTAGCTTGGTGAGTTCTCTATCGATGATGGCCGTTTTCCTGGTATCATCAACTTCTCTGAGGTCATCGGAGATGCTTGTACACATAGTGCGCACATTCCAGCTTGCAAATCGAAATGTTGGAGTCTTCGCTATTCGTTTCTTTTTCTTTTTGTCTGGTGTGGAATTTTCGTCTGATTGTAATGTTAAGCAACACACTGAGCTCCAGACACCCACTGGAGTAGACAGACGATGGCGGGTCAACAACTTATTCACCGGGGGCTGCCCGGCTTGAGGCGGGCGGTAGTTTGAAATCGGGACACGATGATCCCTCCCACCGACAAAGCTGACCCGTGGCGCCCCTTCCCTACGCCAATCGGATGGGACTTATAACCCGTAAACTGTCAGCTTCCGTGTTGTTTCCTCACTTAGTAGCGAGACTGGAGTAACCTCTCCAGGGCGCAAGCCTAGGCATGGAATATGGAGATCCTGGGTTGCCCATGCTTCAGGATCCCCCTCTCGTCCTTTCTGATTTGGTCCAAAGGAATGTTGAGCATGACATTTGGCACCAGTTTGGATGCAGGACCTGCCGGAAGGGGCTCTACTCCGGATTTTTTGTCTTGGTTTACTCCCGTAGCCTTTCCTTCTCCCGAAGATATCCACAAGGAAGTGGAAGCATAGGTTTTCAATCATAGTTTTCTTCTGCTAGAAACATTTCCTTGACCAGGCTAACGAGCTTCATCTACCCGGGTTTGGAGTTTCTCTTCTCTTAGGCTGCCTGCCAAGGCTAATGAGCCCAGTCTGCCCTCCCGGTTATACCGCCGAGCACTCGGTCGCGCCACACAACAGGCTCTGTGGAAACAAGGGGCCCCGCATGAAGGTGCTGTTGTGGATACAATAGTTTAGGAGAGGATATATGCAAGTAACCTCATGTCCATCAGAGCAAGACAGTGGTCCTGCAGCGATCACTACACCTAGGAATGAGAGGCTATGAGACACGCTTCACTTCCCTTTGGCAAGAAGGGCATCAGGCCCAGACCTTGCTTTGAGACAATTGCACAAATAATTGAGTAAGTTTGCAGACGATTCTAATCTGCAGCTACATACTTTGGAACGGACGCTCCGTGTAGAGGCGGTGAACGAGCAGTGAAAATATCAAAATTATTGCGCGTCCTCTATTTATAAAGCTAACCAAAGCAATGTTTCATAACAATTATGCCACACAGTTTGGAACTCACACACTCGAGATATATAGACACTCAAAAGCAAAATGAAACAAGAAGATAGAAGAAACATTACAGTTAAGAACGTCAAAGAATAATGGAGTCTACATGTTATGACAAGATTACTAATGAAGCAAGAGAACATACAAAATTAACTGATAACATCTTTGCATTGAAAATGAAGGTATGATATTAAAAGAAGCAACAAACCAAATCATGATGCAAACAATAGGACATTTCTTTCTTAGGAGTCAGTATGATTAGAAACGGAATCGGGAAGAAAATAATGAGCACCTTCCTAATGTGAGTAGTTGACCTGAAAATCTTTGAAGAAAAACTGTCGGCAATCTACAACATACATACATATATTAAATCTCAAGTGAAACGAATCAACCAATTTAACGCACAACAATCAACCTAATTCAGATTCTTTAAACATTAAATGTAATTTTGGAGTTTAAATATAAATGACAGTCTCCAATTAAATGCACCAAAGTAATCAAAAATCAAAAATTAAAATAGCTTTGGTATTGAAAAGGTTATGTGAGTTCAACTTTTAAACATATAAATACATATCTATAATTCTACAATATAATTTATTGAAGGGGTCACCTCTAAAGTTTTAACGAGATACATATGATGGATTAACAAGGTCTGTGCTCATAAATAAAGAAATCCTTTGAACGCTTACGTCCTTTTCCACACCAACTGTCTTTTCCAGAATTGATTGGCCGTCTTTTAAATTTCTCACAGTATATATGTCAGCATTAGGATCCACATGATAATTCCTCTTTAAGTTTAAAGTAAGAGTATCGGAATTGCGTTTCAGGAGAAAGGTCAACTTCTCAGGAAGGTCAGGGTCATCGATTGATCGCTTGTCTCTCTGAAGTCGCGTGGTTACGTATTTCAGCCAGACTGTTTCTGTTGTTGCTATCAAAATGGAGATAAACGTTTAAAATCAACGAACAAACCACAGTCAGTTACGACGTAAAATATATATATATATATATATATATATATATATATATTTATATATATATATATATATATATATATATATATATATATATATATATATATATATATATATATATATATATATATATATATATATATATGATCAATAAGAAGAAGGTATTCTGCATTGTAGATGTAAAAAAAAAGATTCTGTTTGATAATATGGAATTAAATTTTCTAACTCACGCAAATTGTGTGATTTGTAAACAATTTATATCTTATCGCTCATTTCAAAAGCTTGTTTTATATATGATTCAGTGGCTTCAAATGTTGCTTAAGAATGTTGTGATGTATACAATTATGTCACAATTTAAAATTCTGTGTAATAATTAATTTTTAAATAGCTATCACTTATTAAATGTAATCCTTCAACAGCAAAATTAACAACCGCGGGCAAAACCACAGCACAGGATATATTTTCTCTTAACTTGCAATCATTTTCAATTTGATTTGCAACAATAAAATAGTTGAATTCGTTCCTAAAACGATATTTCAAAAGAAAGGCAAGCAAGAAAAAACGAATACATTTTTTGTACATGTATATGTATATGTACAGAAGAAGATTCAAAGTCAGGAACATATAGAAATGCAGACGGATTGGAAGATGGAAAGATGGTTGTATTGATATATATATATATATAAAGAGAGAGAGTGAGAAAGAGAGAGAGAGAGAGAGAGAGAGAGAAAGAGAGAGAGAAAGAGAGAGAGACAGACAGACAGACAGACAGACAGACAGACAGAGAAAAACAGACACAAGACAGAGACAGTGATAGATTTATACGTACCGATTGGGAAATATGCTGTGAAGCAGAAAACAAATATATATATATTGCTCATTATCATCAACTCTAGACGAGCTGGCATCTATGGAGTTACTGTGTGACTTAATGATGACAAGGGAGCTTATATCTTCGTCTAGTCGGACCTTAATTATGTAATTTATGGAAAACGTGTTCCGAACACGTATTAAGTTTTGTGTTCCCAAACAAATCCATTTAAAGCATATTGAGTAATGTTATGTAACTTTAATTACTTTTAATGAAAATATCTTAAGGATTTTTTTTCTAATCTACGGTTGTACCTTTGATGTCATTATGTGAAATGGTATCAGATGAAACTATTTACATATATTAACGAGGCTGAAATTGTATAATACACAATGCAAGCTAACATATAGATTGCAACATAGGAAATCGTTTGTGACTAAAATAGATATATTCTCTCATAAACGTGAAATTAAAAACGAAAAGCAGATAGTTATGTAGAAATAAATAATTTCAAAGCGTTAGGTAGATCAAAAGAAAGTATGTCTATAATTTTGTCTTTGCATTTGTTATCTGTCTTTATATTAGCCTTCTGATTATCTTATCCCAAGCACAAAGCAATACCTATAAATATATATGTCGGCTATGAAGTTGTATATGTCGACATGTTTGGAAAAAAAAACTTAATACTTATT
Organism: Unio delphinus; assembly: GCA_029339505.1. NCBI lineage: Eukaryota > Metazoa > Mollusca > Bivalvia > Unionida > Unionidae > Unio > Unio delphinus. The sequence goes on from JAQISU010000080.1 coordinate 11,804, forward strand.
GTAAATTGAAATATATATAGTTCATTCTTTAGAACCTCAAATATTGGTGCAACTAAACCAAGTTGATTTCATGACCAAGGCAAACATTTACATTCAACATCAGTTGCTCTATTTTGCAATGATCCACTTTCCTAAATAAATCACCAAATGTCAACAAGTAATCTGTAGTATGACAATTGCATTTCTAGAAAAGTACTTGTTTTTCAATCCGCTGAACATAACTAAGAAAGAGAATTGGGTAAGTGAAGATAAGATTCCTCCTAACACAAAATAGAAGTAGTATTACGTTTTTAGCTCAAGTTTACCACGTTACCATTAAAACTCATCCATTCCATGGGGGAAGCTATTTACCGAGACTAATGGTTGAGGTAATATAGCTTCTTGGAATTTCTAGAGTTCGTGAGAACATTGTTAGTGTCGTTTGTATTTTAAAGACGAGATGCTCATTAACACGATTTCATGTATTGTGTTCTACTGACTGATTTTTTTTATTGGGATCTGTGTGTATGCGTGTGTGCTCGTATATGTGTATGTGATTTTGATTCCTAACGTAGCTTCAAATATTTTTCAGTAATGTCAGTAGGATGTCTATTGTGTGTCAGTTTATAGTGATGTCTAGCACTGGGACAATATGCCGCATAAAAGTTGCAAGATGACCCACTTTTGTTTCATTTTATTGTCAACAGGCAGACTTTCCATATAATAAGCTAATAATGCTGAGTGCCGACATCGGCAGATGTTAGTGCTATTCTTTTTAAGTACAATTAGATCCAATATATGTTACTTCAACATTGAACAGACGCATGGTTTGGAAACATTTTGTGATAATGATCCTATTATATTATATCGACAAACACTATCTTTGGCATATATATATATATATATGCAGTTACGAGGTCAGAGAAAGTGAGAGAGAAGGAAAGAGAGATTTTAATAACATTTCATGCATATCATTATCAACTCTAGACGTGCTGGCATCTATTGAGTTACTGTGTGACTTAATGATGACAAGGGAGCTTATATCTTCGTCTAGTCGGACCTTAATTATGTAATTTATGGCTAGCGTGTTCCGAACACGTATCAAGTTTTGTTTACCCAAACATTTTTTAATATCCATTTAAAGCATATTGAGTAATGTTATGTAACTTTAATTACTTGTAATGAAAATAGCTTTAGGATTTTTTCTAATCTACGGTTGTACCTTTGATGTCATTATGTGAAATGGTATCAGATGAAACTATTTACACATATTATACAGGCTGAAATTGTATAATACACAATACAAGCTAACATATAGATTGCAACATATGAAATCTTTTTCCATGTAAACAGTTATGTTTTCTCATGAACATGAATTTAAAAACTAAAAGCAAATAGTTATATAGAAATAATTAATTTCAAAGCGTTCGGTATATCAAAAAAAAGTATGTCTATAATTTTGTCTTTGCATTTGTTATCTGTCTTTATATGAGCCATCTGCTAATCTTACCTCAAGCACAATGCAATACCTATAAATATATATGTCGACTATGAAGTTGTATAAGTCGAATAGTCTGGAAAAAAACTTAATTCGTATTGTAAATTAAAATATATAAATAGTTCATTCTTTTGAACCTCATATATTGGTGCAACTAAACCGAATTGATTTCATGGCCAAAGTAAACATTTACATGCAACAGAGGTGGCCCTATTTTTCAATGCTCCACTTTCCTAAACTTATCAACAAATGCCAACAAGTGATCTGTAGCTTGACAATTGCATTTCTAGAAAGTACTTGTTTTTCAATCCGCTGAACATAACTAAGAAATATAATTGAGTAAGTAAAGATAAGATTCCTCCTAAACACAAAATAGAAGTAATATTACGTTTGTAGCTCAAGTTTACCATGTTACCATTAGAACTCATCCATTCCATGGGACAGCGATGAACCCAGACTATTGGTTGAGGTAATATATCTTTTTGGAATTTCTAGAGTACGTGATAACATTGTCAGTGTCGTTTGTATTTTAAAGACGAGATGCTCATTAACACGATTTCAAGTATTGTGTTCTATTGACTGATTTATTTTTATTTAACAGCCGTTTGGTTTGGAAACATTTTTTGATAATGATTATATTATATTATATCCACACACACTACCTTTGGCTTGGCCAACAAGGTAATTAAGAAATCTCTCTCTCTCTCTCTCTCTCTCTCTCTCTCTCTCTCTCTCTCTCTCTCTCTCTCTCTCTCTCTCTCTCTCTCTCTCTCTCTTTCTCTCTATTTTTTTTTTCTCTCTCTATCGCTCTCTCTCTCTCTCGCTCTCTCTCTCTCTCTTTCTCTCTCTCTCTCTCTCTCTCTCTTTCTCTCTCTCTCTCTCTCTCTCTCTCTCTCTCTATATATATATATATATATATATATATATATATATATATATATATATATGCAGTTATACTGTATAACCTTTAATTAGTATTCAAAGTATGTCGATGCAGTTTTAATCTATACATAAAAATATGCATGTACTGCAACGACCAATTAAACTTAGTTCAATTAGTTTCACGCTAATAACTGATATTGCAAATGAGAACTTTAAATACAATTAAATTATATACCTCAGCAGCGGAATTATTATTTTTGAATTATCCAATATAGGCAACCTCATTCAGTACTAAGAAAGTAGAAACTGTGAATTACCACTAAATATTAAGGACTTCTTTATTCAGTGTGCTGAATATATTAAATAGAATAATTCGATGTTATGGACTGTTAATGTTTCTTTTCAGACAGACACAATGATACAATTATATGATGATGTGGCATGTTTGTAGGTCAGTGGTAACTTCTAACCGCCATATCTATCAATATCGCCCACTTAGGCTTATATAGGATTTTGAGAAATCCATCCAGATCATTCAGTGATGGAAATGATTGTTTTCGTGATAGTTCAGTGATGTTTGTATTTTCAGTACGGATTTCTTTTTTGAAGGTTGAAATGGCGATATGGTGACTGATGTGGCTTTCAGCTTTCTCTAATAGGGATAATTGTAGAAAGAACAGACTAATGGTCACGCGATAGATCGTCTAATACGTATTTATCTTATCAAATAAAGGTAACTATTAAGCTGTATGCTCAGTTAGAAACATGGGTGCGTCAGGCATGTTGTACATGCACCATAATACACCAGATAGTGATAGGTATGATGTATAGTGGACATCCTACACATAGGAATATTAACTATATTGTGTCGTCTGCATCACGCACGTGCAAATAATGTATATTGTTTTGTATTAACCATCACGTATGAGACATTAGTGTTCAATGAGCACCATTAGTCCTAATGTATGCTGTATCGCCATTGCAAATGTTGCAGTTCTCCTTAGGCTCTATCTTCATTCTGTAAGCACATCGAAAAATAGATTCATTCTCCTGGTAAAGGCACTGTTTACCAAGGACGAGGTAATAAATGTCAAAACCCACAAATCGTATCCCTCAGCAAACACGAATCCATCTGGAAAACCTAAGATTTAATTAAGATCATGTTTTGGTTTATTCTTTTCAAAGTCTGTATAATCGGTCACTTCATGTATCCCCTTAGTAACTGTGTTACGACGCCGAATTGTTGGCACGATATAAATACAAGCAATTTTAATTTAAAAACCATCCTTATGTTAAAGTTTTGATTATGTTGAATTTAAATCTCAATTAAGAACAGAATCTGTTTTAGCTCAGCGTCTTATTTAATAACACTTCAGACAACACTTGTAGAGCGTCCTAGTTTGAATGTGCGTATGTGTGTGACAAGAAATTTGAAACATTTAGCAAAGTACTGCCGCAAAGGTAAATCGTTTCAAGCATCATTATTTCAAGTCACCATCTTTATTACAAGAGTTTAATCGACGCAAACGCGAAGGTAATACATGAATAAAGCGAGAACACATTTGTTACATATGATACATATGTTCTTACAATTCAATTTATGTCATAGTACTGAAAATGTTATAAAGATAATGTTCAAAGTATCGTGAATTAGGTTTTCCAGATGGATTCGTGTTTGCTGAGAGAAACGATTTGTTCAGACTTGTTAGAGTGCGTTGTATGTATAAAGCGTCCTGTTTAAAGGACACCACACATATCATTGCAAGATATATCCCTGTATTAGCACACAAAAGCTGCCTAATGAGCACGACGTTTGCTGTGTAGGAGCTGGAAAAAAAACCGTGGAAAATAATGGCTCAACCAGTTTAAAATATTCATACGGTTACGAAAATACAAGCAAAGTTGAATGTTTCGTATATCGACCATGCAAAACCCCACTAATGTTTAATTACATTCCAGAAAGAAGCGTTATGCATCTTTTGTCATTCAGTTAGTAGGTGTATTTGTCGAAGTAAGTCACCAAAGGTAAATTGTGGTAAGGAATCTTATTATGTTTTCCTTCAAACTTGTGATGATACAACCAAATGAATACAGCAGTAAGTATTTTAACAGTAATATTAGCGACTTTTCCGCAGCTGATAACAGTTGGATGTTCTTTGAAGAAGCGTTTCGTGGAACTGAACATTTCAATGTCCGTGATCGCTGTGTTATTTGCAATTACCAGTGTAGTCCAAAATTCAAGAAGTTATGAAATGCGTCGTAACCTACGTGGACATTATGGTAAGTTAACATTGCAAGCTATTGGATCAGCATCAAAGCGTTAGTACATGTTATTCAAAAAAAAACACTGAGCAGTACACGGAGTTTAGGTTTTGACACTAACTGTTTACTAATTCGACACATTTTCTTAATTCGCCAAATGATGAGTTAATGTACAATATAGCCGTTGAATACATAAACATAACAAGACGATATTATGACACCAATAATTATCTCTTTATGAGCTAAATCGTTTATCCCTACGAGTGCATGATCGGAGGAACAAAGAGATAGGTACCAGAAGAGACATTTTCGGAACATGCTCAGATCCAGAATACATTTAATAAAGATAAATATGCCACCCCCTTCCTTATATGTATTATATATATATATATATATATATATATATATATATATATATATATATATATATATATATATATATACATATATATCTGACCAGCACCGCATTTAGTTACGAAAATGAACAATAATTTTCACCAGAGTTATTCTTTAAAATTATCGTTCCAATTCAGTGGATTAGAGACGTTTGCAGAAAATATCTCCCGTCAGGCGTGTTGCAGAAAAGTAGATCTTAAATATCCAAAACAGTAGATGCATTTTCTGTATAATCATTCGTGTCATAATCTGTATAACTAATTAATTTAACGTGCCTAGTGTTCTTGGGTCTTCATTTTAATACTATTACGTCACATTCAGAATAATATGTTTGATGCTTTTTTTTTCATTGGTCAGGAATTCCTTTTTGCAATTTTCTGCTTGTTCAATACTAATATTAATAATACTAGTATAAAAGCGGGTCAACGTTCACGGTCTTAGTCAGTCTCCGTGATGTGTCGAGATCGCCAAGTACAAATGTCTCATGCAATCTTAAGATCAGATGTGGCTATGGTATAGGCAATGTTAAAGCCGTTTCACTAATTTCATTGCATAAAAAAATACTAACAGGGTGTTGTTTTAAGACGTTAATAATATTACGTGTTCTGAAGGTATTTCGTTTGGAATTTAAATAGAAGATGAATAACTTGAATCTGCTTCTAACGTCTCTATCTTTCTTTATCTCTCTATAAAGACCTTTTTTTCTGCTTCTGAGCAAACCGTTTCGCCAAGATGGATAATAAATCATAGAGGCAATGAACGAGAGACAAGCTTGGTAAACTCATATTACCAAACCTGAATGTGAACCAGAATCATAGCTTTTGGATGCATCTGCACCAAAACCTTAGAAATATTGAGCACCAAAAAATAGTGTGCACCTACAATAGTAAACCTGGAACCCAGAGTAGGTGTTTTCTATGTTAGTCTCCTCCCCATCCCGCATTTGTATAAATGAATAAAGAATAAATGAGAACATTCTCAGCACAAATAGTTTGCATTACTCAATACTAGCCATATTAACCCTGCATACAAGAAATTACGTAATGCACATGATTTGTTTAGTCTTTATTGTTAGTTGGTTGCTCGGCACAATGTTTCGGCTCTGTACAAAAAGTTAATACGCATATGTAATTCATAGCCGCTTCATTTTAGTCATCACTTATGGTAACAAGCTTCAATTGTGTTTTACTCACAGATGCAGGTTATACTCACAACACATTAGATTGCAATATATAGCCTTAGTAATGTTAGCCATGCTACAATTTCACAAACATTTTATATGGGTCACTTGAGTTTCTTGGCTCATCTCTGCCGTCATTAAATAATGCTACCTTCATGTGACGCTTCTGCTCATTAATTGCACCCTTTGAATAAGATCATTCTCTTAGAAAATGATAGTATAACCTTAAGTGAAGCAAAAGCTGGTGATAAGACGGACCGTTTACGAGGAGCGACGTGACACAATGTATGAACGATGTAAATAGTATCATTAGTTTTGTGTGTTAATGTCCGTATGTTAGTATTTTAAATGCTTCGTGCATTTGTGTGGTAACGTGTACTTGTTGATCATGTCACACAAACATTGTATGCACCAATTAAATTAATATCGGCGTACTCTTATTACTATGCTGAAACGAAACATGTTCAACAACGACGAATGCTGTTTCTTCTTCCATCATTAGGGCGGAAAGCTTAAATTATGTTATGGAGAAAAATATTACAAATCATGACGTTTGATCCTTAAAGATTACCAATGACAACTAATGAGGTATTATTTGTACATATATAATACGGAAATATTACGTCAACGACCGAGTATATCCGTGTTCGTACATTTTCTGCCAAGACTGGAAATTTACTTTATATCAAACTTGTATCTGGGATGGTGGGTATGAAAAACGAAATCGTACATTTAAACATATTACATAAAATGTATTTTCGCATTTGCTCAACCTACACTTTATCTTATCATAAAAATCACTATTGTGACCAAATTGTAATTCAATATTTTCTCGGCACATGATCGCTTCAGCGGCCCGATTGGTTTGAGCCACACAAATGGACTCCTGAGCGTATGGGTGATAAATTCATTCCTGAAATCATAATTTGGGATGAAATATGCACAGTGTCATTAGATGTATTAAAAACATTTCTTGAGTGGTTGTTAAACAAAAACACAAAAGTCGTCATGTGCGGGGATCACGGCCAACCACCACCATTTGTCGGTGCATCTCCACATGAATGGCTAAAGGGTTTTGTAGACTACTATGAAGAAATCACCACTGATTATAGATCACTTGATGAACGATTACGCGAGTTCAAAGCGCTAATTAGATTACAACCGGATAGAATCCAATGCGAAATAGCGCGTGAAGTGATTTCAGAAACCCCAATGAATGATTTCTGGGAAGCGTGGAGACCAAACGATTTGATCATTGCAAGTAGAAAAATAGTCAGGGATACACTTCAAATGAAGTTATTTGAATTGCATAAAGAAAAATTTGCAACGCTTCCAGTACCCCTTTGTTATAGGCCATCGGATACACGAAAACAAAACATTGAAGTTGATATTCCAGGACAGAATGAAAAACAAATTCTGGTATTAAATGATATTGTGCTGGTTGATATCAATGTCGTTGAAGATGCATTGCGTGCTAATAAATCCCCGTGGACGCTAGGATACGCAGCAACAATACACTCTTCACAGGGATTGACTATATCGAATACAATTGTTTGGATGGTGGATAATCACATCGAATGGTCGAATTTAATCTATCTCGCAGTATCCAGAGTACGAAACATAAATCAACTTCGAACAGTTGTTTTCGATGATAATGACACAACAATAAGTGATATTGATGTTAGCATCATTAATAAAAAACTCTCCGGTTACAAACAACAGGACAAAAAAAAACAACGAGAATTTGATATTGATGCTGAACTAATAATCACTTTGAAGAAACAACAGAATAATCACTGCGCGAGTTGCAATTGTATAATGCGTTGGCAGTATTCGGATAAAGATCCTCGCCAATTTACCGTAGACAGAAAAAATAACAGTCTAGGTCATGTCAGAAACAATGTGATGTTGACTTGTCTTGAGTGCAATAGACGCAACGGCGCTAGTTAAGACCATGCGGTGGCAATTGAGTATCCTCGGGAATCACTTGTAGTTGTTGTCGAGTAAAACCCCGCTGAGGGGCAGTTGAATCCAGTTTATAGACTGGAGGTCTACCAGTTGATCGTGTTATACTAGATATCTTATGCGTAGTGACGCTCCAAATAGGATCAGTAGCCCTTTTTCTACCCCCTTCAAGCTCTCCTGGTTCGTATAAGTACCTCACAATGACACTACTACCAAGAATTGGTTCTTTGAAATCTTTTTGTGGTTGTACGGGTATTGACTTCTTTTTAATCGCGTTGATAGGTTTCATGTTGATTGTTCTAGTAATCTCGTTATTCAGTGCAGTAATCACAGATGGTAATCTTTTAACCCATTCACTGGATCGCTTTTCTTGAATGAATTCTTTTGCGTATTGATATCCAAATAACCGCTCAGCAATCGTCCGATTAAATCGTTCTACAATGGCCTGATCGCGATGTAGCGCAGTATGCCCTCGTCGTATGGTGACATTATGATGTTTCATTGTAGATAACACTGCACCCTGAAATTCCTTGCCAGGATCAACCTGCAATAGATTTGGCCAACGCAGAGGACCTCGTCGATAAATCCTTTCAAATGCAGAAGCGACTTCAGTGGCTGATTTTGTTTTTAACGGTTCTGCTTCTTTGTATCGACTTGCAATATCAACTACGGTTAGCGCGTATTTGTAACCACGATCATGTGGCAGAAATAATATATCAGCCTGATGAACTTCATTAGGAGCGGTCACATCAAAATGCGAGAATTGAATTTGTTTAGGCGGTGGTAGATAAATTTGCCATAGTGCCTGTTTGGATAACCAATTAGCCGCAGTGGTTTTTTTCACTTTTGCAGCGCTAGCGAGTTTATGAACTGCTGATTTACCCCTCCAGTATCCTCTTGGGGAATAATAAATTGATTCCATATTATTAATTACCAGCACCTAACATCAATTTACTTTTCATAGCCGATTTTATCAAAAATGAAGACAATTTTTCTTTGAAGAATTTATCAGGAATAGCATTTAACGCATGAATTAATTTCACATCTGCGAGATGTTTGTGTTGCAGATTGCTGCTTTTATAAGCAACATCATGAAGGTGACAGGCCTTATCAATGGCGTTTATTGGTTCTTCACCGGGGTTGGGTTGATTTTGATTATTGAGTCTGATATCAAGTCTGGTTCCCGGTCCACAGTAGCTATATCCTGGGAGGTGCTTTTCTGCGGGGTACTTTGCCCATGGGGTTCCAGGGAGCTTTGCCAATTCGGCTGCGATATCACCTCCTCGTTTTTTCTTAAATCAGATCTCATAGACACAAATCTAAATTTCTTTGTACCACATTGCACGCATTTACCAGAAAGCGCTGATCGGTTATTTTTAGTTGTAACCGTCGTCACATCATCTGTGCCAGTACGCGTTTTACACTTCACACAATATAGATCCATAATTTATGTATAGAAATATGGATATAATTGATTTTTCAGCGACTAAAACAAGAGAACCAATTAAGCATCATGCAGCGCTACCAAACTCTATCCGGATGATTATAATCGGGCCATCTGGATCCGGTAAAACGCAATTGTTACTCAATTTAATAATGAGATGGATGAAGTGGGATAAGTTGTATTTAATTGCCCCTAGCGTAGATGATCAACAATGTTATGAAGTGTTAAAGGATTTTAACGAGAATGCATCAGAAATTAAGGGTGAGAACGCCATTGATTTTATAACCGATATCGATGAAGCACCGAGTATTGATGATATTGATGGAGATATTAACAATTTAGTCGTATACGACGATATAATGTTGGATAAACAAAAGAATCCTGCTAGAATATTTTCCCGTGGGCGTCACAAAAACACTGACGTGATATATGTCACTCAACGCTACACTCAGGTTCCAAAAGTCATCAGAGATAACTGCAATATTCTTTCTGTATTCAACGGAGTTGATACTCATACTCTTAGAAATATTTGGCAGACATGGTGTTCTGATATGGACTTCAATCAATTTCGAGATTTCTTTAGTCATGCTCAGTCGACTCCGCACGGATTCGCAACAATAAATTTGCATGATCCTCGGACACGATATCGTATCGGACTTGATCAAATATTCGGTTGAAATCGTAAAAGAATTATTATCCCAGAACTGAAAACTTTAGCAGCAGAGAGGGTGGATGACAACAAGTTGCGACCAAAATTGATTAAAAAATCGTTTTCATTTTTTTAGTTAAAATGATTTCGTAGGGAGATTTCAATCAATTTTTTGTCTGAAAACGTTGTAGGGTTCGCCTTTTTTTGGTTAAAATAAGATTATAAGACGGCTCGTTTTAGGATTTCAATCAAATTTTGTCTAAAAACGTTGTAGGATTCACCCTCTCTGCTGCTACTTCTGATAAATAAGTTTCAGTGTATGCAATTACTAAAATTATGATATACAAATTATACTGATAAACGAGGAATAACTCCAGGAAAGTTACTTTATCAGCTAATGATCCTAAATCAATGCAAGAAGCAAACACAGACGTAAAACCAAGGACCATTTCAAATTATCAAAAGCGACATCAACTTTTTTGAGGAATATTCTACAGAAATTTAATATCATTATAGAATACCTTATAGTAGGGTCTTAATGACAAAGCATTTAAATCTAGCACTATAGTTTGCTGCTTCTTCATTCATGATGCATATGTTTAGTTTACAACACAAAACGTCACTGACCGGACACTTATTCCAGTATATAACTCGTGCGATATGGAAACAATTTGTGTACAGACTAAACTGAAAATAATATGTGGAAAACTCTGTGTTTGCTGAAAGATTACCTGAACTGGGGGTTAAAGTATTTAATGAAAAGATTCCTGTTTTTTTTAATTTAAATATTTAAATACATTTAGCAGAGAAAGTTAATGTTTTACAGCAATTATCATTAACGGAACATAAGGATATGCATGTACTTGACAAATGTAGCCTAACATTTCTATATACATCGAAAAGTAAAATGTATATATCGTGGGAAGAAATAACGGCACATACAAGAGTAGGTACAAATAAATAGCCCATTTGTATCGTCAGAATGTAACTGGTGTATAATGTTGATTTTGTACGCTTAAAGTATTGTCTGGAGGATATTTCGAAATCGCGTCTAATACGCGATTTACTTCATGGCCTTACATTGTCGGATCGGTCTAATACGTGATTTACTGCATGGCTTCACCTTGTCAAATCGGTCTAATACGCGATTTACCTCATGACCTCACATTGTCAGATCGGTCTAATACGCGATTTACTTCATGGCCTCACATTGTTGGATCGGTCTAATACGCGATTTACTTCTTATCCTCACATTGTCGGATCGGTCTAAAACGAGATTTACTTCATGGCCTCACATTGTCGGATCGGTCTAATACGCGATTTACTGCATGGCCTCACATTGTCGGATAGGTTGATTGTTGTGTTGGTAATGTTGAAATACAAAACGTAATGGATTTGTTTATATAAAATGGTTTTTTTCGGTGGACGAAATCGGTAAGAATCGAATCAAACAAATCCGCGTCGAGCAATTGCGTATACAACCCAATAAGAAAGTGGACTAGAACTGTTCTCAAGATTAATGATATCAAGTTCAACTGTATTTTCCTGGTTAGAAAATTGATCACGCTTAAATACTCTTTTTAAATTTGGAATATTTAGTTTTCATCAGCATTAATTAAGTCAAGATTAGATATTGGTGGAAGACGTTTTACATATAACGAAGAGCACCGGTAAGTCTCAGACTTTTTCGAGTGTTACTCTCTGGTAATCTTTATATTTTGTCTTTTTTGGTATTACGTTCCACTTTCCTCTTACCGCTAACTTTGAACCATCTAGCCCAAAATCACGAGGTGCTGTTGAATTTTCCGTAACGTGAGCAGCAGCGGATTTCATTGCAGGTATTGCTGCAGAGAAGTTGAAATATACCACCGGTGTTTATTTAATCTTTTCTAAAATTCGGAGAAAGATGCAGTCGTTATCTTGAATTTAGTTATAAAGCTATTTAAAAATTTTTGAGTTGAGTTTAAGTTGATGATTTATTTTAGACCACCACTTGAAATTCGATCTCTCTTTACTGTTCTGTTTGTTCCACAATTACGTACAAGCTTTGATTGTAATATTTTACCTAAAGTCTCGATCACATTAACATGGCTAAAGTTTCCACTGGGACATCAAAAACTCTCCTTGGTTTTGTCGTACCTAACATTACCATATTTAAAATATTTGTTGTCATTGACATTCTAATCAGTTCAAGCATTTAACAATGTCTGTAATTTGATTTTTAATATAGCTTTAACAATTGTTGAGTCATATAGTAACAATTTGTGCAGTTTGGCAGTTTATTGTAATATCTAGCACCTGAACATGATGCTGCACACATCGATCATGACGTCACACCCGGTAACAGTATCCTGACACTAAGCCGACAGAGTCCTATCACTAACGTCTTAACGCTGACCGCAACGTGATGCAGCTGATATACTAATTGTAAAAGTCCTTGCTATGTGTAAAAGAATTGTTACCGAGAGGATGGTGGATTAAATGAACAACACAAACACAAGTGTGAAAGATAATGTAGATTTATGAAATAAATTATTAATGAAAAAAAATAATGATGTATCAACACAATAACTCATGCATTCAACCCACAATTACACTCACAACTTCTCACAATACATGAATAAATGAAATATTAATACAAAATAAAACACAGATATAAAGGAATCTCTTGGACTATACACAGATCCAAAGAACCTTTACGAAAGTTATATTACCGCAAGTATAAATTATGATGACAAATCAAACTATACTATCGCACGTATGGATTGCGACAACTAGCACGAACATATACAGGTATTCAATCAAGTTGCTAGCTTTTATTGAGAATCATGCAATCCCTTGAAATATTATTGTGATCTGACATAACCATGTAAATACAACAATGTATTAAATTGTACTACAATTTCAACACACATATGTGTCTCGACCCTGTATAACCGTACGATTCACCCACAGTTTAATCGCCGCCCAGTTTCCCCGAAGACCTAGGGTTGACCAATACTTTTATCGGCCGTTTGCCCTTCACGGATCCACCACAGTTATACGGACAGACAGCATACAACATCTATTAGAACCAACGTTCCTCAATACCCTAGATGTCGCCCCGGATGTTTATAACTCTAGACAGCTCCGACACTTGGACTTCTAGCTTTCCGGATATTTACACATCACGACAGATGTAGACGAACAGACAGTTCGACAGACAGACAGTCAGATACTTCAATTCGATTGCACAATAAAGCAGCAACAATTTCAGCTACGATAACAGATGTTATCAGAGATGTTCCGCAATAAATCAGCTATAATTCAGAGATGTTCTCAGTGATGTTATCAGAGATGTTCCCAGTGATGTTATCAGAGATGCTATCAGATGTTATCAGATGTTATCAGAGATGCTTTTAGATGTTATCAGATGTTATCAGAGATGCTATCAACCGACGTTATCAGAGATGTTTTCAGATGCGTTATCAGCTACAATAAAGAAACCAGACTGATAACAGTTGTCTCAAAAAATAATCTAAACCTTAGATCACGCTATTGCATTGAAAGTCTAATGGTGACTAGTAATTCCAAATATTCCACGTTTAAAATCTGCATTGCAATAAAGGCATCATTACATGAAATGATAAACGGAATAAAATTCACAATAAAACGAAATATAAATTTAACACTCACCCCTTTGGCTGGAGATTAATGACAGGCTATCTTTTTTTTTCGGGGTGGGGAGGGCACCAGACAGATGCCCGGAGTTTCATGTATGTGTGTGTTCCCCCCGATATGTAGTTTTGTGTTTTTTATAAATTCCATTTAAATAACCTAACCTTAAATTTTCCCATCGGGATTATATGATAATAGGAGAATATTTTTTCCTTAGTGTTTTTCTATGACATTGTCACCCGAACCTTAAGGTCCATCATAGGTGTCTGTCTCATTTCATAAAGTTAACCCTGGCTAGGGGTTTCCTAAATCCTGTGTATGCTATTTGTGGTGTGCTATATGTATGATGCTATATATATTCATATGAATATTGTATATTTGTTAGGATAGCCATTCTTGTCAAATTTCCCAGTTTTCTAACCATATAAATACCTCTAAACTGTATTTATTTCCGTAGATATTTATTTTCATTTAATTCATATATGTTCAATAATTTAGAATTTAGTACAAACATGGTGTCTTAAAAAAGAAAGACCCTATTGTTTTACTGTTTGTTCTATGATGTTCCATATTTGTAATTTCCTTACTTATATACTAGATCACTTGGATCGAAATGGGATTCGTGCAATTTTTTATTATTATTTGCACTTCACCCTTTTCGATCTATTTTGTAACCTGTATTTATTTATAATTAAAACCTTATTACATTCCAAAAAATGTTTATATTCCCTTAAAAACGGGCTTTCTGTGTAGATTCACGATCTCCACAGAGTAAATATATATACTAACCAGTGATTTTTTTATATGATAGCATGCTTCCCTTAAGAAAGAACAAATCTTAACTATATAATCTATCTAAATCCATGTTTTGTTGTAATGTAAATGTCTCTAGGTGAGCTTTGTTCCAAACTCTTTCACGGGCCTGTCCACTTCGCGTGGCGCCATGTGATATAGCCCCATGCTCTCATTGCTTGTACTTTTCTCTACCTGAGTTCCCTGTTCCCTCCTTATCTAAAATTTTCCCCATAAGTCCTTATCGGTCCACATGCTATCATAGTCTTAATAATAAAATGTATTATTTGTTGTAATATATCATTTGTTTAGATACCATCTAGATATAACACTTGTTTTTCTTCATATATCTGATTTACCCTAATATTCTTTATGATTTTGTTGCTGTCAAATTGAGTCTTAGAACATTCTGTAATAACGTGTTTCTTAGTAAATGAATAATTTTTGAATAGTGGACATTTTGGCGACACTTCGACCATATGCCGTCTCACTGCTATTTCCCCTGTCAAACATGCATCATGCATGTATTTGAACAAGGTACTTTTTTCCAAATTGATTTAATTTTAGTCCAGTTCCCCCATGCCCTATCCCATTGAATATTTATGTATTTTTGTTCTATCCTATTTTTTTCCTTATTTATTGTTTCTCGTGTTAGCCATTTGTATGTGCATTTTGTATCTGTGTTCCAGAATTCCTTAGCATCCCTATATCTGAATAATAAATCTTTTATGTATCTTATTTCCATTGGCACTTCTACAGTTTTAGTTAATTTATTGTTCCTACATATGTCATTTCTCTGCTTAATAGAGAAACCAAAGTAATATATATAAAGCCCTTGCCAAGCTATTTTGGGCTCCTCTTTAATCTCTTTAAATCTATTCAAAATGTTGGTGTGTTTAATTAGGATTGGGTGGGGGAGACCTAAACTCCCCTCATCCCTTCCTTATATAAAGTATTTTTGTTTGTATAGTGTATTTTATATCCCCATAAATATTTAATAATCTCGTTATCTTTTTTTTTAGTGTATTATCTTTAATGTCTACTGTTTTTAATTTATAATTAAAGTGCACATACATATAATTTTTTGCTATTTGTGCTCGCTCCAATAAGCATATTGGCAAAGGTTCCCAGGTTGCCACATTTTTTATAATTTTTTCTTTAATTTCTTTCAAGTTGTTTGTCATTTCGTATTTTCCAAAATTTATTCCTAATGTTTTTATATTATCTTTAATAAGAAGAGCAGGTAGACCATGTGTCTTACCTCTCCAGTTTCCTATTAGTACATTTTCAGTCTTTTCAGGATTTATCTTAGAACCTGAAACTTTCCCAAATCTGTCAAATTCCTTTATAAGTTCATTATAGGATTTCCCGTCTTGGATAAAGTTTGTGCAATCATCAGCATGTTGTAACATCTTAACTTCTTCTCGAATGTTTGGAACTTTGATCCCTACAATATTTGGGTTGTTCCTAACTTTGGTACTTAGAATTTCTATTGCTATTACATATAATAACATAGATAGTAGGCATCCTTGCCTCACTGATCTTTGAATTTCAAATTTTCCCGTTTTTGCTCCGTTAACCTGTACAATCGAGTTTATATCATTGTACAGGATTTTGGTCCAATTTTGGAAATTTTCTCCAAAACCAAATTTTTCTAGTGTCTTAATTATATAGTTTTGTTCAAGTCTATCAAAGGCTTTCTCTTGACCAATTAGTACGATAGCACTAGTAGTACCATTTGTATTTATATGATCTATGATAGTTCTAATGTTTAAAATGTTATTCTGTATGTTTCTCCCTTTCGGCCCACTAGTTTGATTTATATTTATAATTGGGTCAAGACACTTTGTACCCTTTCCGTTAAAATTTTGCTAATAATTTTATAATCAACGTTGAGGAGTGAGATGGGTCTCCAATTTTTAATTTCTTCCCTATTCCCTTTCCCCTTATATATTATTGTTATCATACTCGCCCTCATTGTGTTTGACATTTTTCTATTCCTAAGTGCAATATTGTTATATAACCATTCTAGAATTGGCGAAAATTCCTTACAAAATTTTTTATAGAATTCTGCAGAAAGTCCATCTCTCCCTGGTGATTTGTTTTTACCTAATTTCCCTATTGTCTCAACTATCTCGTCTTGTGATATAAATTCCTCACATTTGTCTCTATGTTCTGAGGTAATTTTTTCACAATTTGTCTCTCGTATGTTTCTATATCTTCGTCCGCTATTCTCTGTGAAGTATATAGGTCCTGATAGTAATTTTGTATATATTCTAATATTCGAGTTTTGTCTTCCAGTATTTCCATTCCGGTATTTAATTTATCTAATGTTTTCCCTCCCCCTCTTCTCAATTCCTCCCTTTTATAAAGACCCTCTGCATTTTCATATAGTTCTGTAAATAACCCAGCATTTATTCCCCTCCCTTTATAAAAATCTTTCTTTAATTTTCCTAATCTTAATACTAGTGTTTCTTTTGTGCCCTGTATTGTTGTTGTGTTTATTAAATTTTCAAAAGCTTCTACTTCTAATTTAAATTTCCTAATCCTTAATTTTGAGTGTTTAAGAGCTATTTTTTTTAATTTAACTTTTAAATTATCCCATTCTTCTATGATATTTATGTTCCCTATATTTTTAAAATCTTCTATTTCCCTATTAATTTCGTCTATAAATTCTTTTGTATTTAATATTTGAGTATTTAACTTCCATGATCCCCGACCCCATTTAGTTCTTTTGTTTATCCCTACTTCTAAAAAAATTAATTTGTGGTCCGAAACTTTGTAATCTCAAATTCCTGATTTAATATATTTATTTGTGCCAAAACATGTACCCCAAAATTTATCTAATCTACTTGATGTATCCCCTCTTGTAAAAGTATATTCCACCCTTAGTAAATTTAACCGTCTATATATGTCAACAAAATCTAATGATTCCATAATAAGTTTCATTATGTCCCTAATCTCTAAATCACTTTTCAATAATTTCCGTGTCGTTCTGTCTATTCCGTCCTCAATCCAGTTAAAGTCCATACCAATTATCAAATTTTCCCCAATATAGTTGTCTAAGTACTCCTTTAAACGCGTTGCAAAAGCACTTTTCATATTAAACGCTGGCATATATATATATATATTAAAAAAATGACACTTCTCTATTTTTAAATGAATTAATCTCCCCTTAAAAAAACCCTCCTCTATTCTTTCCCATTTAATCCCTACTTTATTTTTAACCATAACGGATACCCCTCCCCACTTATCTCTCCTATCAGGATCATTTTTAATTATAATACAATCCAGCTTTCGTTCGAGTTGTTCTTTTAGTTCGTCAGTTAGTCCATTATGTGTCTCCTGAAGAAAAAGTAAGTCAAAGTCTCCTATTCGTAGTAACTTTTTGACTTTCTCTTGGTTTAAACCATTAACATTTATTGACTTTAAAAAGAAGTTTTGTTCTTCCATTTTTGGTCTGTCTCCAGGTGGCCGCAAATTTTAAATGGATATAAATTTATTGTCTAATGTTAATGATTAAGTGCTTATATCTTCCCCACTTTGAGGGGAACCTGGATCAATTTTCTCTGATTGGGTTTCTGGTTCACTTAACGGACTTTCAGAATCACTGGTTAGATTGAATGGCCGACTTCCCCACATTTGGAACATTTTCGGTCCCTCTCACACCCCCTATACCATGACCTAAGTTTAAAACCTAAAACATAGAAATAGGGTGGTATTTTTTTCTCTTTTCCTTGTTCTACTCTGATCATACGGACTGCCGATGTTATTCCTGTATAACCCCAAGAGTCCGCAAGTTTGTTTCCCTTACTGTTCACCCCAAACCTGTCTTTTAATTTCAATTCAATCTCCGTTGTCTCTATGTAAAAAGGCAAGCCATGGAAATGTATTTCAACCATTTTAGGGCCTAAATCCCTTTCAATCGGCGGGGCTTGACTAACATTCATCCTGATGTTTTTCACCATAAAGGAATCTACATCAAGAACTGATGTCTCTGAATCCCTAGGATATAGCATGAACCTTTTTGGTCACGAATTCTGAAGACATACAATCTTTCTCATATCTATACCCATTGCTTTAAGAGCAGCTAAAATTTCTAGCTGTTTGGGTGTTTCATCCGAGCCTGATATTAAAATCTGACATCCCTTGGGGTGATGTGCTAAAAGCACATTGTCGGACACCGTACATTTATAGTATAAGTGTAGTCTCGACCTCATTTCCCGATTCATATCATTGGTTTCTGTCTCTTGATGAGACATTGTGACACTGTAAACAAAGTAGCAATACTGTGTAAGAAATAATGAAAAAAAGAAAGGTGCAGTGAAAATAATTTACACAAATGTGAATAATGAAGAAAATATAGCCCTTTGTAGACAGTGAATAATAAATCCAAATAATCCACACAGATTTTTGCACAAGTAATATTGAAGTACACAATAACGAGTATCTACACTTCTCAAAAGACTAGCCTATCTTTCCTACGATAAGATACTTTTGGTCCCGTAATTATTATGAAAAATATTCTGCCTTATATACTCTCAATTAGGGGAGCATAAATCACGGCAAAATTACCGTGACCCCGTGATTCTTGTTGTTCACTGACTTCAATTGATAGGAAGTCAGGCACATGCAAATCGTTACATGCCGCTTACCTTGGAGAAATATACTTATTCACCCCAGGCAATGCATGGACGACGAAACAAAGAAAATGGTGAGATTAGTTTGTAAATCAATTAGAAAATAAATTACATTTTCGCCTAATTCTGTGACACTATGACTCAGCTTTGATTGGAACCCGGGCAATGACATTTGTAGACAGATCAGCTAGCCATTGGTACATATACATATATATTACATTTTATATTAGTTTTGTTCTCACCCTGTATATTAATTATGTAAGATCTATTAACGATAATTGTTTCTCAATTATTAAAGATGGCGAAGAAATGCTTTACGCTGTGTAAATGTCCTTCACGGCACATCGACTGACTGACAAAATATGCTTTTCAGTAGTATATGTATTGGTCATTATTGTCTTTGAGTCCTATGTGTGCATTTTGTTCAACAGAAAAAGACACTGTATTTCGTATGTATAACTCACTGGTCCGAGTTCCAAGCCTTCGTCTTTGAAAGTTAAATGTGACTATATCTTAAGCGAAAAGATATAATATTGCCTAATGTATAAAAATTAAGGAATGACCGTGTTTTTCATACAAAATAGTTTTGAACATACATTTGTCTTCTAGAATTGTAAACGCATAGGTCTTATTTTCTGTCCGACATTGACCTGCTACAATTCTGAAATATTTCATTCATATCTAAGAGAAATGATGAATTGAACATAATGCCTACTGTACAATTTTGTTTTCTTCATTGCCGGACTGATCAATGTTTTTCTTGTTGATAAGTATTATAGAGCGTTTTGTATTAATCGGTACGCAACAATAAATAATATTAATTGCCAGCTTCCACATATACAAAATCTTAAAGCTTTCTAATTCGTTATATTACCCTCCACAAGCTTTGTCACAAACATTGAAACAGAAGGTTTACTATATCGATTGAAACCGACAGGGTAGAATAATTATTTCGATCGACTATTTGCAACCAAGCGTGGTTGTACCATTAATCAACCAAATTGTATTCTCATCATGACACAAAGCACTTCATTGATTCACTTCTATCACTGAAGAACGACCTTTTAGTTGGTGAGCTACTTTTTGGCTTATTTAAACGAATATAACTTCAAAAAAAAATTATATTTACAAACAGCTTGCAAACATACCAATTAATACATTTTAGCAACAATAGTAATTTCCTTGTGTCTTGCTTTAACTTTGGTCGGAGTTAAGGGTCATAAATTATGTTAGTATTGCAAGGTTGATAGAGGAGAATTTTACGTTTCAGAAATGAAGTTATTAATCACACTGCAAGCCTTTCGGATTTGGAAATAAATGGCATATATGCCGTATTTATACCCATTCTTACACAATTATACTAAATAAGTAAGAAACACAACTGTAATGGTGCAAAGGCTTATGTAGTTTAATACAACACAGAAAATAGCCATTACAATAGCATACATCTGCTCAAATACAATCAGCAGGAAAGAAACATTAAAGTGAGGTGATTTAGTTTTGTTTTCGTAGGAAGTATTTTCATGACATTAAAGCTACACATTAGACAAGTAATCAGACTGGATTGAAAACTAATATCTCATATTTTTCAGTTGGTAAATTCAATCGTTTGCTCTGAACATACCAAACATATTGCAAGTATCTACGTTTATCCAGAATTAATGAGTAAATGATAAAAAAAAAGTTTGAGTATCCTGTCACGCAGCTCTGAACCCCGAAACAAATTCCAGTTTCATGCTTGGCTAAAATATGACGACTGCAATATGGACCTGGAAAATACAAGGGACTGATTTAATTAATTTTCACCTCGAATAAATTGCAATAGTGCTGCTTTACCAAATATTAAAGTCAAGTGCATATATTATTTATAATCGTCATCGTCACAGTAATTTTCTTTGCCCTAGTCAATACCATCATCATTGTAAGATTATAATCAAATCAACAAAACGTTTATTGCATCCCAATAAATTAATTAAACCATTATAAGCAGATAAATCTGAAGTGCACATTTAGCATTGTGTTTTTTTTTTTTTTACCATGAATGGATGCAGATGATACAGAGGTAACTCGAGTAGATATGCGAATGAAACAGTCTGGCTCTTCATTTGTACTCACTTATGTATGATGAATCTTAACACACAGTCCCTGTTGACACCACTGCACAAAAAGAGAAAAATATTTTTTTGCATAATTTAAAATGTATAAAGCGGATCGTTATATTTCGAAGCATTATAGACATAGGCTTCTTAATTTAATTGATATTAAACAATTTATTATAAAACCAAATATAATTTAATTAATATACATTAAGTTGCATACCTCATGGATATTTGAACGAACTGTCATCTGATTTATGAGTTTTTGAACCTAAAAATATAACCATGATTTTCTTGATAATTTGTAGCCGAGAGAAGAAGACTAACATGTAGTGAAATATATATATATATATATATATATATATATATATATATATATATATATATATATATATATATATATATATATATATAAATATATGTAAATAGATATATATATATATATATATATAAATATATCGATATATATGTAGATATATATATAAATATATGTAGATAGATATATATATATATATATATATATATATATATATATATATATATATATATATATAAATATATAGATATATATGTAGATATATATATAAATATATGTAGATAGATATATATATATAGATATACAGAAATATATATATGTATATATATATATATATATATATATATATATATATATATATATATATATATATATATACATATATGTATATATATGTGTATATAGAAGGAGAGATTACCATATTTACTCCACACGTGGTTCCAGGAGCTGCACTGTAATACTTTTTTTTCAGGCGTGTTTTGCTCGTTGGATGCGTGCAACGCATGAATCGACATCTATTCCCAGGTAGTGCCTTCATGGATAACAGAAACAAAAAAACATATGTATTTTTATGGGAAAAGCGCAGGAAGGAAAAAAATCTTAATGTACCGGAACATGAGCGAAGCGCAGGAAGGAAAATAATCTTAAAGTAACGGAACTTGAATAAAACACAGATGGAACATAATCTTAAAGTAACGGAACATGAATAAATTACAAAATAGAAAATAATTTTAAAGTAACGGAATATGAGCAAAGCGCAGGATGAAAAATAATCTTAAAGCAACAGAACATGAATAAAACACGGAATATAAAATAATCTTTAAGTAACGGAACTCGGTACTAGGCAGAATTAATATTTAATAAAAACTACTATAATACAGTTTATATATTTGTATTCGTTCTCAATGGCGAATCGAACCCTGGTCTACGGGTAAACAGCAATAATCGATAAGACTGTACGATCCAGCCCATGTTCCTTTAGGACAAATATCTTTGACTGTATGTTCTCTTTTTTCTTCATCCTTTATCTTGAATGTTTACATACCCCATATTGAACAGATCCTGGTCCCACGAAGAGTTGACACTGCATATTGGGGGTGTAGTACTGTCCAGGAGGTTCCGCCATATACATGTTAAAAAAGGCCGACTGAGCCGGGGTGTAGACAAATTTCTTGGTTAAATCAGCTCTGAAATGCGATAGCGATTGATCATCGTGACAGACACACACACACACACACACACACACACATATATATATATATATATAGAGAGAGAGAGAGAGAGAGAGAGAGAGAGAGAGAGAGAGAGAGAGAGAGAGAGAGAGAGAGAGAAAGAGAGAGAGAGAGAGAGACAGACAGACAGACAGACAGACAGAGACAGAGAGTCAGAGACAGAGAGTGTGAAATCTATTATCGTATATTTATCTATGCGGATGACGCATACTTGGCAACTAGTGTCCTCTTAAAAGCCTCCACGGAACACTTGGAAAATTTCCAGGGGTTATTGGAATATGCCTTGTCGGGATCGAGGCTAGCTACAGTGGGAGCCATAATAAACCCATCCTCTGCTTTACAAGCTGTGGCAGTATCGTCTCCGTCATGTACAGCTCCAAGGCTATAACAGAAATTACAAGAAGGAAGAAATATAATCTCCATACACAAGATATAACTTGAATTGAACACAATGTATAGAGACAAAAGTGCCCTACAAAATGTAAAGAACGAAGAGATAAAAATAAATAATTTAATCTGTTTATTTCTCAGTAATTCTCATCACATATTTTAGATAAGAGGTCAATTAAATTCCTAGAGGATGGAGGTCAAGGATCATACACAATATCTGGTAAAATTGTGTCTCGCATCGACAAAATGATCAAGTATAATTCAAATAAATGTCTCTTTCAACGAATGGTCGCTTATTGAATTCATACACATACAAACAAGTTTAAAACAAAACCATATAGTTTCATTAGATAGAATTTCCCAAATCCATAAACCAGACCACCAAAGTGATCTCTCTCTCTCTCTCTCTGGCTATATATATATATATATATATATACGTTTGTGTGTGTGTGTGTGTGTGTGTGTGTGTGTGATTCAAGCCATAATTGATTGATATGCGCTCCTGAGGTAAATAATCTATTTAAATCGACCGATCTTCAATATAAATAATTGTTCTTATCATTACTGCCTAAAAGGTCATGTACAGTTGTCACCCTTCAAATGCTCTAACAATATTTAAATAGTTTATCCTCACATTCTAGAAACTGAGTAGAGCTCTGAAATATGTTTCATTAGGATGCAGCACCATTGTATTATCAATATCAATATGTCGGTTTTGAATTTATTTTAAGATTATTACATATTGTCTAGAAATGTTTTTGAATATTTATTAAGATGAATATCCCGGAAAAAAAATCACTTTGCTGATGGTGTATTAAAATAAACTATGTTATATACTGTTTCATGTATTGTTCAAGTATATTTGTAGTAATCAAACAACATTATATATTTTCTCTAATTATATAAAAAGAAATATTAAAAGACAACAAATTGATATAAATAAATGTCGTTATATTCCAATTTTGTAAAGATTAGTTCAGAACTTATTTCATCGTTTTATGTATTATCTTCTAGCGTGGTAAATGTAACTACGATACAAGGTGGGATAATAACTTGTAGCGAATCGGAAACAATTGCTGTGTATTTCGGTTTACGTAAGTTGTGTGTATTACACTTTTGTACCCTAAGTGTTATATCCGACATATGAGCTACTGCTTTATATGGAGAACACGGGAAAACAGAACGTTTAGTCAACATTTGTGCATATTGTAAAAAAGAATCAACTAAAGCAGAAATAAGTAGAAAACAAGACAACGAATGTGATCGATATGGTTTAAAAATGCACTTGCCTATGACCAAGTTCGTGTGCTGCAATGGATGTCGTCCTAAAATAATCAGTTGAATGAACAAGCTCAACTCTGTAACCAGGCACACAAACCTTTCCTGGGTAGGAGAGACCTTAAAATAATTAAAGAAAACATTTTTAATCAAAGATGCCGTTCAAATGACGCACGAATCCATACTTTTGGTAATCTACTTTACTTGAGACTTTTAAATAAAATTTAACATATCCCCTACATCAAATATACTGGTGAATCTTAAAGCTAATTCTAAAATCATTGTGTAGTCAGAAACAGATATAAAAGTATATATATATATATATATATATATATATATATATATATATATATATATATATATATATATATATATAAAGAGGGAGTGAGGGAGAGAGAGATTTTAATGACATTTCTAATTCTTTGCAATATTTCTCCTTTCAACATATTGTTTTAGCTGCTTCTGAGACAGAACGTCTTGTAAAGGAAATCTGTATGGATTCACAGTCGTAATACAGTAGGTCCAAGGGTTCTAAATTCTTCAACTCTGTTCAACATTCTTCAATCGGTTTTTTTAATGGTTTATATATAATGTGTCATGATCGCTATGTTTCAGCTTGTTTATCTTGTATTACACCTTTCACAAAGTAATTAAGATTACTTTTATATTATTATAATGTTTAGACTGACTTACCTAGTGAAAGTTTAAACGAAAATCATAAAAAAATGTGACTAATTCAGTAAAAAAAAGAGTATTTATTGTAAATTAAATTTTAATATAACATATTAATTATTGATTAAATACTTATTCATTTATATGATTATAAGTATTATGCCAGTCTTAATTTTGTACTATATAATTTGAATTTTTATTAAATATTGAACATGATTTAATAATATATTAAGTTATAATAAATTTAAAATTGTAATTTATGCGTCATACAAATAGTAATATAGTCGCTTATCTCAATTCCTTTATAAATGTTATATATAGTTTTCAAATGAGATATATGTATCTTTCATAATTATTAATTGTATATATATATCAATATCATTTATATCAACTGTATATGCATTTTCCCCAAGTAAATTAGTCGTTAAAGTATAAAACAATTGCACATGGAAACAATTGGTGAAGACGCTATCATGTTTATTTAATAGTGTTTATATAAATGGTCACTTAGAAAAATAATTATATTTAATGAAGTAAGCAATGAGATTGTATTCAGTCGCACATTGAACGTGTTGGTGTTGCTAATTATATAATTTGCTTTTCGTGAACTAATTTAATTTTAGCTTATATTTATAAGGCAATACATTTAACATATAAATATGTATAATTATGCTTATATTCTTGTTATACTAATCTGTCAGGACAAAATCACGCCTTCCTCATTGAAAGTCCTATTTCGTTCTCTGCGCATGCATTGTCATGCTAACACGGATAGATTGTATATGTCTGTACGTAAATGTGAGTGCATGTGTTTTTCAACTTATTAAAAACGGCTTTTGAAAACATTGAACAAACACTATCCAAACTAGGGAATCTGATCTGAGCCATAATATGCTATCAAGTGTATATGTTTAATGTTGTATACAATATATGTTGCTCGTCACGCTGCCATGTTTAGTTTATATTTAACGTTTTAGTTCCATCGCATGTAGATCATTTGGTAAATGAAAGCTTTTAGTGCTAAATTCTGAGTGAATTTGCTATCAGCAACAATTTTTGAGGTTAATTACTAGGTTCACATAAACACCAAGGTTCTACGTACAGCTGCAAGCAAACTGATGAGCAAACAGAAATGAAGAATAATGAGTCAATTGAATATGATTAGGGCACGTTATTGCATTTAATACTGTTGTAAACTTTAAACCTATTTTAAAATGAATACTGAGAAAAATCCATTGTCTATGGCTGATGTTAGGAATATTATGCCAGGAACAATCAAACATTTTATGCGTGATGGTTTTTATGTAACTATAAATCGAAAATCCTGCTTAATGTTTACAAACTGAGAATCAAATGATAATACTGAATACTCTAATGGAATGTCGTAACGAAGAACGATTTAGGTAAACGTACACATTCTAGGATAATTGAACCGCTAACATTAATCTGAGATTGTTTTCGTGATATTTAAGTTATCGTTTCGACTTTGTATGCATAACATGATAGTACAATCTTTAGATCACACGTTCTGTAAACATTTTCTACAAAATCAGTTGGGAACAGCTTGAATATACCATCATGTTTAATGGTTAGTGCCTCCAAAATAATAAACCAGTCCATGGTATGCATCTTGGATAATATAACTGCTATGATACGTTTCACCGAGACGTAGTGAAATATAAAGATTACGAGAGAGAGAGAGAGAGAGAGAGAGAGAGAGAGAGAGAGAGAGAGAGAGAGAGAGAGAGCGAGAGAGAGAAAGAGAGAGATTGTACTTACCGCCATTTTTTCTTATCCTCATGTCACCAAGATGCAACTTGTATCTAAATATAAAACATAGTAATGTGTATTTGCACAACATACCGCAAACATCAACGCATGTTTAAATTATTTTGTTTAATTGACCTTTTCTCGTTGAGTGACAATAGAGTAGCAAATGCCTTAAGGCCTTTGTTATGTTTATTAGAGTTGTTTACCAATATGTATGATTAGGGTCTAGCCTTTCTTAAAATCTTTGAATGTTCTGTATGAAACCCTTCGATCCAAATCCCGCTAATTTTATTATAGGACTAGTGGTCGAACATTTCAGATGATTTGTGATTTAGTTCAAAATCCAGTACGTCCCTCTTAATGTTTTACTTTCTGGATTTTACTAAACGTCTCGGTTTTGTTATTTTTTGAAACTGAGTGTAATGCCTTAGAATCGAAACAAACATTGAAGCCTTGCGTGGAATGTGACTTTAAACAAATGAGAGAATATAATAACTTTGAGATTTTTATTGACATTATTTCGTTAGATTCGATGTTAAAGGAAACGGTTTTAATTTCACATATGTCATCAATATTACGCGAAACAACATGTTGGAGTCTATTGCTTTGATGTTGATTAGTAAGTCTACAGTTTGGTTTTAATCGAAATATTAAAAGAATTACAATACAGATAAATACATAGAAAAAGATTTAGGAAAACGTCAGGTCCGGAAACTGGATGTGACAATACAAATGTTGTTAGAGAGAGAAGAATCATTATCCAAGGGATTAACATAAATGCAGAGTGAGATAAAGAGTGAAAGCAACATGAAGAGAAGCAGATCAACAAGGAGAGAAACAATGTTAACAAAAGACTAGCTTTGAAACCGAAAGAAGTACATCAGCACATTCCAGATTTTGATGACATTGCTGAAAACTTGAAATGGCCAAGACAGCCTTATACTTTTGTATTATGTAGCGATTGTTAAAACTCGTGAAGTTTATACTTCAAAGTATTAATTACGAGTTTATTAAGACATGTATATTGTAGGGGTAAGATTTGCGAAATAATGCATATTTACAAAAGTTTACGGAATGAATAAAATATGTTATATGGCAATCGACTCGAAAGTTAAATAAACACGGAAGAAAATACGTCAGAATGGTTGAGTTCGGTAGCTTATAATGTGCATATATGAAATTATTTATTTCTTTATTCTTTCTAAATCAACCTAGTCCATCTAAGATGTTTAACGTAATTTCAGCGAAAGGTAAAATTTCAAAATAAAAATCAAAGTATTTCGGTGTGGTGACTCACTAACTACTGTTATGTTTTTTCTTTATTCGTGTTATCTTCCTCATGATTCGAGTTTGGTCATACATATATGAATTCAAAACAATCAGTCACGTCACTTAACGACGAATAGTAGTCTTCGATTAGTTTTGTTGATTGAAAAAACATTGGATAATAAAAGGGTTTCGAATACAATGATTGTCTACAAAATACTTTGATTTCATGCCTTTTGTATATTTTAAGCAACATGAAATCAACATTCTGCCAATTTTCCTCGCTACGTTTTTAACATGGAAAAGGTGAAGAACACGTAACGTTAAGTTTACGATTGGCTCGATTTAATGATTGAGTTCAGCTAAATGTGTTTCGGTGTATGCAATTACTAAAATTATGATATATAAGTTATACTGATAAACGAGCAGAGCAATAACTCTAGGAAATAGAATATAAATTATATACATTAAATAGCCTATATCTTTTTTGTTTAATTGTTATTTAGCAGGTACTTTATCAGCTAATGATCCTAAATCAATGCGAGATGCAAACACAGACGTGAAACCAAGGACCATTTCAAATTATCAAAAGCGACATTAACCTTTTCAGGAATATTCTACAGAGATATACTATTATTAAGTAATACGTTTTAGTAGGGGCTTAATGACAAAGTTTTTAAATCTAGCACTTAACAGTTTCCTGCTTATTCATTCATAATGCATACGTTTAGTTAACAAGCTAAATTATACTGGCAAACGAGTGATGGATTATTCTGTGTTAAAATGCTCAAATAATTTGAATGGACCTCAAAAACATACACGCGATGATGATTGGAGCACTTAAAATTTATTTTAATCTAGTGAAGGTGATGTTCACATTTCCACTGCACCTTCTAATTTAATGTTGAACGGGAGATACAAAAGTTTGGAGAAAATATGAATTACTATTTATGGGAAACCTTTAGAATTTGTCACCAAGAATAATATGCTCAGCAATTATCCGTTGATAAAATGTCTTCTGTTTATATTATAACCTTCTATACTAGATTTGTTTCATTAAAAACACATCTATTTCAGACATGGTTATACACATGTACTGGTCCCAAAACATAGAAACTCATAGTCTAGTATTCAAACAAATTGCATTGCATCTGCATCCCATTCATCGGCTGATTTCTAGTTGCTTTACAGCATTCCATTAGGCTACATCTTGCTCAAGAAATGTGACTGTATTACTATTACTAAGGCCATACAGAGGCAGGCAAAATGTACTTACCTGTAAAACGTTATTATTGCTCTTAATTGCCTTATCTTTTTGTATTGTTCTCTTTCACCCTTGTATCCCACAAACGTGCATCAGATCACCTCTGCATTCTAGGCTATCTCAACGTATCAGTCCCTAACTCTCTGCCCTTTATTTGATACTGACAGAAAACTCCGTATGATAATAACAACCAAATTCATGCATGACATCCAAGAAAACGCAACAACTTACTTACATGCTACAGCAGAACAACTCGACAACTGCCTGCGTTCATTGCTTGAGAAACATGCCCAAGCCACCAAATGCAGATTATCAATAAAAGCGCGTTTTCCATGATATAGCAGTGTTAGAGACCAGTCTCGCACTTCTAAAAGACATCTACCAGAAACAGAGAGAGTTTTGCATTCCGCCAGACTCACTATTCATAAACAAATCTATGAAGCCGCTATGAAGAACGTCACAAACATAGTCCATTTAGCGAAATTATTCCACTACAGTACTAACATCACGGAGGGTAACAGCTGCAAAGAGCTCTTCGAGATAACTAACAAACTAATATCAATGAACAAATGTACACCACTTCCAAATATCTTCTCTGCAGTAGACTTTCCGGACCTATTTGAAAATGTATTCCGTGACAAAGTATAAATCATTAGAGGTTTGCTTGACAACACAATTTCAATTGACCAGTCACCATACAGTTATGATACATAATTTCAGCGACAACCATTAGGAGCATTTGAACCTGTATATATTGAATTAGTACGGACAATTGTTATGTGGACTGCACCAAAACTGCTATCGTAAAGCCTCTGCTGAAGAAACCATCAATTAACCTTAACGATTTAAAGAACTACCACCCAGTTTCTAATCTCCCATTCATATAAAAAAATCTTAGAAAAAGATGTTCTATCCCATCTGGTATCTTATTTGAATTGCCACAGTACTAAAACAACACTTCTGTAAGTATTTAATGAGATTCTCTCTGCTTTGCATAGTAGAAAGATTACTGTCCCTACCCTCTTTGATTTCTCTGCAGAATTTGACAAAATAGTCCATGATATATTTCTTCACCGTCTCCAGCATGTATTTGACATGCAGAATATAGCATTGCATTGGTTTAAGTACTACGTAGTCAACGGGACACAAATTGTAACTACAAATATAATACATCCCAGGTAAGTTGATTTATGTTTTTGGTGATCACCAGGGGTCTGTTTGTGGCACTGTTCACATCATTATATACACTCAGCCGCTCTCAAATGTCATAGATAATCACCCAGTGTCTCAGCAATTGCACGTTGATGACACCCAAATATACAAGTTTAGCCTCCCAACTGTTATTGATTCTACCATCCATGGAGTAGAGAGGTGCATTTCGGATGTGAAATAATGAATGACATGTACAAACTGCAGATAAATGATGATAAAACTGAAGCTATTATGGTAACAACACAAATCCTTTCTACTTCACTTCCTTTACCTCAGACAATAAATATCAGCAATACCAACATTAAATTCACACAGTCAATACGAAACCTAGGTGTTACTCTAGACAGTACTCTCATATTGTACCAACATATCATGAACATATTCAAGGCTGCATATCTTGAAATAAGACGCATAAGCTCCATTTGCAAATATGTTTCAGTTTATTCCACTTAAAACACTTGTTTGTTCATTAACACTTTCGAGACTGCTGGACTATTGTAAGTAGATTCTCTCTGGTTCGTCACAATATCAATTCCTTAATCTTCAAAAAAGTTCCAAACACAGCTGCTCATATCATCTTTAGAGTACCTCGATCAGAGAACACCTCAACACTGCTCTGTACTATACACAATCAATTCCATACTGAGCAAAACACAAAATTTGTTGTCTGTGCTATGTTTAAATAACAGACACCAGTCCAACATACCTATCCGGCCTCACCCATTTGTATACACTAGAAAGATACTTACGCTCTTCTTCTGACAATCGTATTCTCATTGTTCCCACTATGAAAACAAAGTCTTATAGACAACGTTCATTTGCATACCAGGGCAAGGCGACGTGGAACAAATTGCCCATTGAAATTAGACACAAAGACACAGTGGTCCATTTTAAGTGTGCTCATTTCTCACCTTTTTCTAATGCAGGAACAAAGTTAGAGACCTAATAATGTTTTGTATCTGATACGTTTTCAACATGTTTTATATTTTCCAATATCATGCTTTTTATTATTTGTTTTTCTTTAGTATAGTCGTTTCATTATAGTTGTTGTAAAGCTCTTAGACCTTCTAAAGATTAGGCGCTATACAATGTCCTCATTATTATTTGTATGATTATGATTATAATTATTATCATTATTATTATTATTATTATTACTATTATTATTATTATTATTATTATTATTATTATTATTATTATCATTATTATTATTATTATTATTAGTAGTAGTAGTAGTAGTAGTATTCTCTTTACAGGAGATAAAATATATATACTATGTATGGTTCAAATGCATAGTTTGTTGTCAGTTAAAGGATATAGAATTAAGAATTTATGATTGGTTAAAATGATTTATCTGATATGAGATAAAACCTAGAAATACATGATGACCATATCCTTGCGGTAATAATTACATACATTATCGAAAGTAATTCAGAAAAAGGTTCTGTAACTGGATCAAATGTATTTCAAATTGATCTCACCTATATTACACACCTCTACAATTGCTTTGTCATCAAGTGAACATAGTTTGTATCGTAATAACGCAATTGCATGTTTATCACAACTAATTGAACTTTCACATGCAAGAGGGAATATGGTAATATGTTGGCTGTTTCACAATGTATTAAGCTTTATTGAGAAAATATTAAAATTCATACTTCCAGCTTCCGTAACATGTTTGAATCTACTACTTTTGTATCATGAGGGTAATCATTATGTCCCCAGTGTAAATGCACTTACCGTGTAAAGAGTATAACTTGGTCGTAATCTAGAACATGCTTGAGTGCACCCGATAAGTCCCATTGACACAGATCAGCCAGATAATATCTTGCATTAATAAATGATGTTCCGTTAACTGATTCCACCTGAGAGAATTGGTGTGGAAAATGTGCCTGCGCCTTTAAAAGAAGGAAACGCATGATAATTAATTGGATTGAGGTTTTCGTTTATTGCTGCTATTTACCGAATATCAATTGAAAAATAGCCACACGAGAATATAAAGCATACATAATTAACACATACAAATATAATATTGAATAATACATACTTAAAAAATAACAATATAATATTGAAGCATACATAATGAAAACATACAAATATAATAGTGAAGCATTCATCATTGAAACATACAAATATAATATTGAAGCATACATCATTAAAACATAAAAATATAATATTGAAGCATACATACTTAAAACATACCAATATAATATTGAAGCATACATAATGAAAACATACAAATATAATATTGAAGCATACATCATTAAAACATACAAATATAATATTCAAGCATACATAATTTAAACATACAAATATCATATTGAAGCATACATCATTAAAACATACAAATATAATATTGAAACATTCATACTTAAAACATACCAATATAATATTGAAGCATACATTATGAAAACATACAAATATAATATTGAAGCATATATAATCAACACACAAATATAATATTGAAGCATACGTCATTAAAACATACAAATATAATATTAAAGCATATATAATCAACACACAAATATAATATTGAAGCATGCATAATTAACACATACAAATATAATATTGAAGAATACATCATTAAGACATACATATATAATATGCTTTGCAATAAAGAAAGTCAAAGATAGAGATGACTAGGAAAAGACATAGAGACTGTAGAACGGTTAAAGCTATCATAAAATTCCAAATCAGAGATAAAAACACAATCACACATTGCGCCATATAAACTAAATCTGACATTTGCGTTATCTATATCATGAGAGCTATCCATCCTATGTGAATTGTGTGTTCAAAGTCAACTATGCAAACCATTTCTACTATGTATTATATTTTTGCTATATATGCAATTTGTACTGTATATACTATTTTTGCGACATATTATATTTATACTTTATATACTATCTTTACGATATTTCTCTATTTTGTATTATATATATTACTTTCACTATATATTCCATTTGTACAAAAATACTAATTGTACTATATATACTATTTTTACTACAAATTATATTTGTAATATAGATAAGACCTGTTTGTTTGTTTGATTATGATCTTTAACGTAGCTTTAACAAATTTTGAATCTTGTCGCTACGATGTCTGAAGTGAGACAGTTTATTGCGATGTCTAGCACAGGATATTCATGCCGCAGAAATGTAGCATGATGTCCCAACAAGTCACACTATCCTGACACCAGACCGACAAGTCCTAACACTAAACTCTTAATGCTGAGACTCAAGCGAGGCAGCTCTTAGCACAATTTTTGTAAATCTTTGGTATGACTCGGCCTGGGATCGAACCCCGGACCTCCGCGGCGGAAGCTCTAACAACTAGGCTACCGGAACCATGATACCATTTATAATATGTATACTATATGTACTATGTATGCTTTTTTTACTATGTATACTAGTATGAATATATATTACATATATAAACACACATATATATATATATATATATATATACATATATTTATATATACATATATATATATATATATATATATATATATATATATATATATATATATATATATATATATATATATGTAGTATACAACTCTGCCTGTATCTATTTAAATGAAATATGTTTGGTTTTGAACGCAATGTGCGAAATATAATTATTATGACTAATGAAAATATATTTATGTTTGAGAGTGAAATATTAAATGCAAAAATCCCTATAATATTAACTGGAACATCGGTATTTATATTAAATAAAATCTAAGGAAGTATTGTTTTGCTTGAGATGAATTACTACATCAAATATTGTTCCAACCTAATCAAGAGTTGGTAGTGAAGACAATAAGACTGAGTATCATTGAACCACGAATTGAATCAAACTTTAACAGTCTAACTCAACCAGTACTTTAATTGAAGCAACACCTATCCATGAATATAATATACTTGATTTAACCAAAATATCGTAATGTATAATCCCCTCTACCGAAATACAAAAATGTTAGGTTTATATATTTTGAGATACAAATTATGGCAAACATAATGGTCCGCTACACGTATCACTTATTGCGGATCATATTGGATCAATAAGGGCATGTTGTCGCAAACATTATGAAAACGTGGACATGATAATTTCAATATGAAGCTGACAACCGTTTGAAACCTTCAATGTTGACAAACAATTCTGTAAAGATCTCGCACATAATCGCTCCATATGGTGCAGTTTTATACATACTTGAGCTACACACTGTAAACTGGCAACAATTATAAATGTGGTGTTGAATCCTAAATATGAGAACATCACAATGTTTTCAACAAGAATGAATAATATCAGTGCGGTACTATATCTAGTATATGCTATATGCATTTGAGTTTATCCCACATTCAGCGACGTAACGCTAACTCTTTGTAACCAAATTCGATGAATAAAGCAGTACTGATAGATAAACTGAAAATGTAATGAGTAATAAGACAATCTAATTGTTTCTCTGATTAATCTATCAACGATAGTTCTAGCTGATGAAGAAACGTTTGCATACATATCAGTAGCAGAAATCCTAACTTTAGGAGATGGAAGATCTATCTTAGTCTTTCTTATCAGAATGGTACTTAGAATGAAATATCTGACTTTCACCGGGTGTTCACCCACAACATGTACATATTAAGAAAAGCACTTCATCACATATACATAATCAACGGATCAAAACATATTACCTGGAAAACTAAGATATGACGAATCTTGACATGGATTTCAAAATTAGGATCGTTTATTCCTGTGTAGAGTTGGTCTACCTATGAATAAGATAAAGATAATTTGTATAGCGAGTATAATTTTCATATCTGGCATGAACGTGTTCAAATTGTTGTTTTTGCTTTCAATTCCTTCTCAATGGCTATGAATTATTTTATCGTTTAGCATAGGTGCAGACTAAAAGCAAACATATGACCCTCAATAGAAAACCTATATTACAATCTAACAACTTACGGTGTTTACTGAAACGACCAGACTGCAATCGACTGTGTCACTTTAATGTGCTCTACCTAACCTAAACTATACAAAGATAAAATTACATTTTTTTGTGTAATGAGCGATTATACAGAGATTTTGTTTCTGCCCATATTGATGTTGCTCGATTCCTTTCTATGGCGTCTCGTTTTAAGCAAAGTTATTTAGAATATGCATAAGCTGAAAATGTATTCAGTTGTCCGTTAACAATACTTACACCATTTATAATGTATGAGAAATATCTTCTTATGTTCATTGATGCCTCAGATATCCTTTCGGTGCTACTTAATGAGTTGTTTGCCAACTCTAAAAATCTGCAGGTGGAACGTATACATACATCAATGCCAAAATATAGATACAGAAAAATTTACCTGTATACCTACATATATATAATGATTCAAACCTACATTGATCCAAATACATATATACATACGTACGTACGTACGTACGTACGTAAAAACATACATACATACATACATACATACATACATACATACATACATACATACATACATACATACATACATACATAGCAAAGCAAAATCGATCAATTGATGAAAAAGAGCCCGCGATGTTTACCATGAAAGAAGATGCAACCCTCACAAGAATACCACCCCCGTAATTTGAATTCGGCCTCTTTGATGAAGATATATAATATTTATCCTTCGTGCTATAGGAATGAAAAACATTATGTTGGACTGTTTGCATCCGTTCAGTTGAGTAATTAATTAATGCATATAGTTGCACAAAATTCAACAATGAATGGCAATATATATTTAGCAAACTAAACCGATCATGTAAGCAAATTAGTTAATGTAAAAGTTTAAATAAAGAAAGCTACCATATGGAAGAGAAACAGAAATAAATATAATCTAATGTGTGTGCCATAAAGTTAGTAACGCACTATATCCCAGAGAAATTCCGGAGAAAGATAAGTTAATATTTTGAGTAGCTAACGATTATGTACGTGTAGAACAAGTTCTTGCAAGATAGGGAACATGGATTAAGATACTAAGTTGTTTAAGGAAAGTATTTCCTTCTTTTATCAAATGTATTTATGTGTATGATTCTAAAAGATACACACTACATTGGATTTTATGGGTTGTATGTTTAAGTAGGACGTTGCGTTGAACTTCATATTGATAAATAGAAGTCAGATTGTCATATATATTCCGAGTCGAAATACGCGATACTATATATATATATATATATATGTTTGTGTGGGTTTGTGTGGGTGAATGTGTGTACAAATTACAAATATATATATATATATATATATATATATATATATATATATAGAGAGAGAGAGAGAGAGAGAGAGAGAGAGAGAGAGAGAGAGAGAGAGAGAGAGAGAGATGTTTGTGATTGTGATACAAAAGGAATACTTACAAGTCCCAGACAGATGAATCTGGTACCACGACAACCTTTACGGTGTATACTGTCTTCACATTATCTGTCGATGG
Organism: Unio delphinus; assembly: GCA_029339505.1. NCBI lineage: Eukaryota > Metazoa > Mollusca > Bivalvia > Unionida > Unionidae > Unio > Unio delphinus. The sequence continues at coordinate 49,072 of JAQISU010000080.1, forward strand.
AATTTGATGTAGTACAAAATACCATAGAAAGTCATATTCTCACGAAGCATGAATTCTATATCAAACCGTACCATTTATCTTCAATATGATGCAACATATTAATATAGTTTTGAATCCAAAAGGTTTGTGACAAAATAAATAACAAGCACTTGTCACATCATTAGTTATTTACTTTCCGTACACTTCCGTTCCAAGTTCAATTAGGAAAGCAAACATATCTTTAAAATAGAATCAGAAAAGCAAAAAAAATCATTAATTTAAAATCTCTTTATTTGCTGTATATTTAAGTTATCTTGCTGTCAACAAAGCGGACCAAGAATTGTGTGTGTCTATTTATGTTCAAAATATAATAGCTTTTACAGACCTTTACGTTCTACTACCATGTCTCTTTCGTTATTTGCTTCGTCTTGTTGAAATTCTTGGTCTCTTTTGATATATAATTGATCGTGCTGAACTGGCATATCTATTTCGATATTTGATAGCTGCTGTATATATGGTATGTCTCTTTCGATATTTGATTGGTCCTGCAGAACATAGCGTTTGGCAAGAAGATCCGTATTTTCCAAGACGTTTCTTGTTGCGAAGTCGTCCTTGGAAGGTTGAAGATCATAATTTCTGTCGCCGATTTTAATGTTTCCGCTCTAGTTGATTCAAAATTATATATATATATATATATATATATATATATATATATATATATATATATATATATATATATATATATATATATATATATAATACGTGTGTGTGTGAAGGTGTATGAGATTTTTTTGCTTCCATGATCTCTGTTTATTTCCAAATTCATTTATCTTATCATTTAAAAAATCGGTGGTAGTCGACGTTGTGTCATCCCATATATTGAAAATACTAGATAACTGTTTAGTAGAATGGCCATAAATTAGGAAATAGAATATAATAAGCATACCCATTGTGTGGATTACACAAGGAATTGATAAGATTTGTTTCAATTACAGTTTTTCTCTTTTTTATCATGGAAACAAGAGTAAAGATAATATATATATATATATATATATATATATATATATATATATATATATATATATATATGTCTATTGAAAAAGTAATTAGCATAAATATCAGTTATGTATTAAAACTGTAACATAAAGGACCAAAGGATTTGAAAAAGAGTCAAGTCTAAAGCATAATTAGTCTAGGTTGTAAGACCAATTTATATCTACACTTTCCAAATATTACGTGAGATATGCCTATTGTAAGGAGTCAAATAAAGTTTTCTACAAAATATGATGCTAGCCTATTTTCTTATACTTGGATAGTTTTAGTCAATAAATTGTCCCGACCAGGATTTCACAATTTTGTGGAACTAGCATCTCAAACTCAATTGATAAGTGTCATGTAGAAGAAGAAGCTTGCTATGTATGTTTACCATCAACATACGTAAATGTCATTCTAATATTCTAATATATCTACAAACTCATTTGGACAAAAACAAAAACAATATGTTGAATCAATCAAGTTAAATTAGGTGCGAAAGTTACAGACATATGTAATAAATGAAAAATCAGTGTCGATCTATATCGGACAAAGTCTTGAAGACAATTTAATTTAGGTGTACAATTCATCTATAAGGAAATTTTATACTGACATATGAATCTATAAACTTTTCATGTTTTATGATTTATAAATCGTAAGCTAAATTCATTGTGTAGGCTGCAAATATTACACACTTAATTATATCATAGAAAAATGACGTCATAATGATGTCTCTCTTGTGCAGTATATATGAATATAAGACAAAATATATAAAGAAATTAAAAGTCTTCGTTTCACAATCGTATCTTTAAGCAGATCATAGAATCATATTCATATGACGAAGGTTTTGTTAAAGAAAACCCATCCTAATAAATATTAAGTTTTATTTTCTATGTAATCTTAGATGCTGCTCATATACACCTATCATACATAGATCGATAGATAGATAGATAGATAGATAGATAGATAGATAGATAGATAGATAGATAGATAGATAGATAGATAAATAGATAGATAGATAGATAGATAGATAGATAGATAGATAGATAGATAGATAGATAGATAGATAGATAGATAGATAGATAGATAGATAGATATAGATATAGATAGATAGATGGAGGGAAATATAGATAGACAGATAGATAGAAAGATATATAGATAGATAGACATATAACAACACGAAAATGAATCGTGTTGTACCGGTAAAATATAAATAACTGATTATTTTCTTTCATTTCATGTCAATTTAAACTATGACGATCAAGATGAGATGTTATCTTTTAGATACCTATAATAGCTACACCTTTTTGTAATTACCAGTTCATGATAGGTTATGTACATACAGTCTACTGTATAGCCAATAATTAATCATTTTTAAAGCGTGAACAGCTGTTCCCATGCTAAGGAAAATACTTCTGTAAGCTGGCGAGCACTATTGAAAGTCAAACGTAATTGGCTTGAGACAGCAAAATTATTTTATATTTGATATGATAGTATTATACTTGCTATGAGTATGTCGCACTGCCCATTTGACCTTTTGACACACCTCGCAGCCATGAATGCCCCATTTTCCCTGTCTAGGTAGTAAGCCATATCCTGTTGAAATAAAAAAAACTAATTATTAGATTCCAATTTGTGTAGAGAAGTAGGTAGGCATTTAAACATGCAGACAGTTGTGGAAATAATTATGTTGACATGTCCGTATTTTTTATACCTATATTACTTAATTGGGCAATTCAGTCTGTATAGATATATATAGTGGCAAGTTGTACAATATGACATTGATAACTTATTACTTATTACTTGGCACAGTGATGTCAATCCTGCAGTACGTGCTGATTTTAAAAATATATTGACTGATAACAGAGACATCAAAAGATATATGTTCAAAACGTAAATTATATATGAAGACATACCGTCTTGATTAATGAAAAATGCAATGAATGCGGGTCCAATATATTATTTATTCACACAATCAGACGGAATATAAATATATAAACACACAATTAACGCAGCGCTAACCATCAAAATATTAGACCGAAGAAAGGTGTAATAAAAAGCATTGTCCTACATAATGACCTGTTAGCTGGGGAACTTACACACTCAAAACTTATGATCGATACGACATTTACAGTATTGTTCTGTAATAATTATTTGGGTCGGTAAGTAAGTAGTTTAGTATTGGGGTAAGTAGTTTAATTTGACATTGATTTCTTAGTATTGCTTATTTACTGCAGTGTTGTCTATACTGCGCCCGGCGGACTTACCTTAAATATATAATAACTGATAACGAAGAATATGAAAGTTAACTATATTTATGAAAAAACAGAGATTAGAAATAAAGACAGTATAAATAATGAAAACATTAATGAACCCGATTGCAATATATTCACGCAACCAAAAGGAAATACAATTAATGAAGCTAAACATGAAGATATTAACACTGAAGAAAGTGTTATCTAAAAGGATTGTCGTACATTATGACCGTATAGTTAGAAAAATTAAATCTGTATCACAGATAAGTCATTTAAAGTTTTGTTTATTTAATAATTATCAAGCGTACAATAAACAAAATAATAAAATCAACAACAGACGTTATAATACGAGAACCATGTTTTTTATGGGATATCACTTGCAAAATGAAACCATTGGTTTGATGCTTGATATATTCAAGCAAAGTATCCTCGACAGTGACATATATTTCCAACTGATTATATATTTCATTTCAGAGCACACATATATAAATGGTGATTAATTCAAATGTCTCTGATATTATTAAATCAACATACTTCACTCCTGCAATGACCAGAATAGTAAATGAGCATTAGTGTGGTTCAACAACGAATAACTGCAAAGAGTGTTAATATATTGATTGCGGACACCCGATAAATAAAAAAACAAAAACAAAAAGACATTAGGAACCAAGGGAAATAAGACAGTTAACTCTAATTAAACAAAACAGCATGTACAACCAGCTACTATGCACAATCTGTATTATCCAGTTGCCAGTGTAGTATGTATGCATCTGATAAATATATATTAGTAACGGTACATATAACATGGTCATGGACAGAAAGAGGAAACTGACCAGGCAAAGGGTACAATGCATGGGCTTAAGCAGTTATGTCTACATTCAAGCAGATATTCAACGCATCCAAACATCCATATGTTACTAATAAAATCTATCAGAATCATATGCAGTCCACATAGTCCAGATTTCATAAAAGCGACCAAAAATGAAGATCACATAAGCATCGAAAACGCGGAAGCGATGTCAAGGTGTTCCCAATAAATGTGTCAATTATTTCAAAAGGTTATCAATGAAACACCATTGACACGGGGCTTCGATACATTCATTCATTGGCGTCTTAATCTCGGGAGACCATGCGTATAGCACCCTTGGGGTTTCGTCTGTCTCTGGGTTGTTGGCATCGTCTGTTGTGGCAGTCCCTCTTGCAGTTTGTGCAGACACGCTGGGAAGCCTGAGTTGCTGTGGTTTCTATCACGTGGCCCTTTCTGACTCGTTTCTCTGCTGCCTCGTATCAATGACTGATATATACCTTTACTTACTGTCAGTCTCCTGGTGCCTCGGTCCTCGGCCAGCACGTCCCAGCCATAAGGTGCGATGTCACATGCCATTAGGTCCCTCTTGCATGCATCCTTGAAACGGAGTGAGGGGCGGCCGACTCCTCTTGTGCCAGTGGCCAGGTGTTCATATAGGATGTCCGTTGGCAGCCTCCAATCCTCCATGCGTCAGACGTGTCCCAGCCATCGAAGGCGACGTTTGCTCAGCAGGGAGAACATGATGTGCGTGTGTGCACGCTGCAGGATTTCGCTGTTTAGTACACGGTCTTGCCAGCTGCTTTTCAAGATGCGTTTAAGGCACCTTATATGGAAGGAGTTGATCCAGCGCTTGTGCCTTATGTAGGTACTCCAGGCCTTACTGTAATACAGAAGGGTGCTGAGAAGAATGCAGGCTTGGTAAACTTTGACTCTGGTTTGCACTGTCAGCGCGTTGTTTTCCCACACCCTCTTGGTCAGTCATGACATGATGGTGTTCGCCTTGCCAAGCATTCTGTCCAGTTCCTTATCGAACGAGAGAGTGTTGTTTTTGGTTGACCCCAGGTAGGTAAAGTTGTTGACTGATTCCAAGGTGACACCGTTGATTTTGATTGTAGAGGCAATGGAGGTATCTTGCATGCTGACCTTTGTTTTTTTCCAGGCTGACGGTGAGTCCAAACTGCATGCAGGCATCAGAAAAACGGTCTCCCAGTCTCTGAAGGGCTTCCTCAGTGTTTGCCACAAGAACCGCGTCATCTGCAACAAAACATCTCCCTCACGAGCACAGCCCTCACTTTCGTCTTTGAGGGCAGTCGTGCCAGGTTGAACAGCCTCCCATCGGACCTGGTGTGTATATATATGCCATCAGTGGACGAGTCAAAGGCGTAGGACAGAAGCAAGGAGAAGAAGATCCCGAATAGAGTTGGTGCCAGAACGCAGCCCTGCTTCACACCGCTGTTAACTTGGAAGGAGATTGGGGAAGATCCATCATACAGGACTGTTCCCTTCATATCTGCATGGAAAGAGATTATCATGCTTCAGAGTTTTGAAGGGCAATCGATTTTACTGAGAACTCCAAAAAGGCCATTCCTGCTGACGAAGTCAAAGGCCTTGGTGAGGTCGATTAACATCATGTAAAGTGGTTGACCTTGCTCTCTGCTCTTCTGTTGGAGTTGTCGTAAAAAGAAGATCATGTCTGTTGTCGGCCTGCCTGCTCTGAAGCCGCACTGGGATTCTGGGTACGCACAGTCTCTCAGCAACTGAATATTGTTTAGTATGATGCTGGCATACACTTTACCAACGATGCTCAGAATCGAGATCCCTCTAGTTATTGCAGTCACTGCGGTAGCCCTTGTTTTTGTAAACTGGTCACAATTGTTGCAGCACTCTAGTCTTGGGGGACTGCTCCTTCCTAACAGCAGAGGCAAAGTAGTTCGTGCAGTGGTTGGAACAATGTTGGTTTTCCACATTTGATAGCTTCGGGCGGGATGCTGTCACTAACTGGTGCTTTGTCGTTTGGGAGGCAGTCAATTGCATTGCTGAGCTCATCTAAGGTTGGCACTTCGTCAAGCTCCTCCATGATGGGAAGATTCTTTATGCTGCTGAGGCCAGCTTCAGTATAGCTCTGAGTAGTGCTCCACCCATCTGGCCATCTGTTGCCCACAGTCTGTGATCTTCTCTCCAATCATATAATTCATAGGAGCGACCCCTTTCACTGTAGGGCCTATTGCATTGTTGATGCCAATGTACATACCATTTATGGTTCCCGTCTGGGCTCTGTGCTGGATTCCTTCACACATCTGTTGCCAGTACTCGTTCCCGCACTGTCTAGCGATGCGTTGGGTGCTGTTTCGAGCACTTTTAAGAGCAGCATGCGTCATTTTGGGCATTTTTTGTACGCTATTAAGGTCGTGCTTTTCTCCTCAATTAGTGGTTCCATCCTTGTTAGGTGTACATTGAAGCAGTCCTGACTGGGTCGTTCTTTTTCGACAAACGTGGACATGGCTATTTTGTAGATGGCACCCTTCATGGCGTTCCTCTTGGCTGTGGCGTCGTGCTCTGGCAGGTACTGGAGAGCCTTGTCCAGGGCGGACACATACTCCTGTACCTTGGAAGGGACCGACATCTGTCCGGTGTTTATGCGTGGGTGTCCTTTTGGTTTTGAACGGTGTAGTGTCTTTGGCTGTGGTCTCACCCTGATGATCACGAGGGCATGGTCGGAGTTGCAGTCTGCACTGTGGTGGGTTCTGGTGGAGAGGACGATGTTGAGGGCAGAGCACCTGGTGATGACCAAGTCGAGTTGGTGCCAGTGATGGGAACTGGGGTGTTTCCATGACACTTTGTGTTGTGGCTTACCCTTGAAAAAAGTGTTTGTTATGCACAGGCCAAGGTAGGTGCGCAGCTCCAACAGTCTCTGACCATTTTCTTTGTTCTTTCCAGTACCATGATATCTGAGGCAGATAGGCCATGATTCGTGATCCTCACCTACTATGGCATTGAAGTCGTAGAGAAGAAAAAGTGATTCGTGTTTAGGGCATCCTTTAATGTGTTCATTCAGCTGCCCATAAAACTGATCCTTGGTGTCTTCTGAAGACGAGAGGGTGGGGGCGTAGACACTAATGATGTTGACAGGACCTGCAGCAGTGGTGAGGCGGATGGACAAGAGACGCTCAGTGCCCCCTGTGGGACGTTCAACCAAGCCCAGAAGATTGTTTTTTTATGGCGAAGCCCAATCCGTGCTGACGGGGATCCTCAGGTTCGTTACCTTTCCAGAAGAAATTGTAGTGTTCCTCTCTGAGGGAGCCATTAGAGGCTAGTCTAGTTTTCTGGGGGACATCTATGGTGATATTTAGCTTGGTGAGTTCTCTATCGATGATGGCCGTTTTCCTGGTATCATCAACTTCTCTGAGGTCATCGGAGATGCTTGTACACATAGTGCGCACATTCCAGCTTGCAAATCGAAATGTTGGAGTCTTCGCTATTCGTTTCTTTTTCTTTTTGTCTGGTGTGGAATTTTCGTCTGATTGTAATGTTAAGCAACACACTGAGCTCCAGACACCCACTGGAGTAGACAGACGATGGCGGGTCAACAACTTATTCACCGGGGGCTGCCCGGCTTGAGGCGGGCGGTAGTTTGAAATCGGGACACGATGATCCCTCCCACCGACAAAGCTGACCCGTGGCGCCCCTTCCCTACGCCAATCGGATGGGACTTATAACCCGTAAACTGTCAGCTTCCGTGTTGTTTCCTCACTTAGTAGCGAGACTGGAGTAACCTCTCCAGGGCGCAAGCCTAGGCATGGAATATGGAGATCCTGGGTTGCCCATGCTTCAGGATCCCCCTCTCGTCCTTTCTGATTTGGTCCAAAGGAATGTTGAGCATGACATTTGGCACCAGTTTGGATGCAGGACCTGCCGGAAGGGGCTCTACTCCGGATTTTTTGTCTTGGTTTACTCCCGTAGCCTTTCCTTCTCCCGAAGATATCCACAAGGAAGTGGAAGCATAGGTTTTCAATCATAGTTTTCTTCTGCTAGAAACATTTCCTTGACCAGGCTAACGAGCTTCATCTACCCGGGTTTGGAGTTTCTCTTCTCTTAGGCTGCCTGCCAAGGCTAATGAGCCCAGTCTGCCCTCCCGGTTATACCGCCGAGCACTCGGTCGCGCCACACAACAGGCTCTGTGGAAACAAGGGGCCCCGCATGAAGGTGCTGTTGTGGATACAATAGTTTAGGAGAGGATATATGCAAGTAACCTCATGTCCATCAGAGCAAGACAGTGGTCCTGCAGCGATCACTACACCTAGGAATGAGAGGCTATGAGACACGCTTCACTTCCCTTTGGCAAGAAGGGCATCAGGCCCAGACCTTGCTTTGAGACAATTGCACAAATAATTGAGTAAGTTTGCAGACGATTCTAATCTGCAGCTACATACTTTGGAACGGACGCTCCGTGTAGAGGCGGTGAACGAGCAGTGAAAATATCAAAATTATTGCGCGTCCTCTATTTATAAAGCTAACCAAAGCAATGTTTCATAACAATTATGCCACACAGTTTGGAACTCACACACTCGAGATATATAGACACTCAAAAGCAAAATGAAACAAGAAGATAGAAGAAACATTACAGTTAAGAACGTCAAAGAATAATGGAGTCTACATGTTATGACAAGATTACTAATGAAGCAAGAGAACATACAAAATTAACTGATAACATCTTTGCATTGAAAATGAAGGTATGATATTAAAAGAAGCAACAAACCAAATCATGATGCAAACAATAGGACATTTCTTTCTTAGGAGTCAGTATGATTAGAAACGGAATCGGGAAGAAAATAATGAGCACCTTCCTAATGTGAGTAGTTGACCTGAAAATCTTTGAAGAAAAACTGTCGGCAATCTACAACATACATACATATATTAAATCTCAAGTGAAACGAATCAACCAATTTAACGCACAACAATCAACCTAATTCAGATTCTTTAAACATTAAATGTAATTTTGGAGTTTAAATATAAATGACAGTCTCCAATTAAATGCACCAAAGTAATCAAAAATCAAAAATTAAAATAGCTTTGGTATTGAAAAGGTTATGTGAGTTCAACTTTTAAACATATAAATACATATCTATAATTCTACAATATAATTTATTGAAGGGGTCACCTCTAAAGTTTTAACGAGATACATATGATGGATTAACAAGGTCTGTGCTCATAAATAAAGAAATCCTTTGAACGCTTACGTCCTTTTCCACACCAACTGTCTTTTCCAGAATTGATTGGCCGTCTTTTAAATTTCTCACAGTATATATGTCAGCATTAGGATCCACATGATAATTCCTCTTTAAGTTTAAAGTAAGAGTATCGGAATTGCGTTTCAGGAGAAAGGTCAACTTCTCAGGAAGGTCAGGGTCATCGATTGATCGCTTGTCTCTCTGAAGTCGCGTGGTTACGTATTTCAGCCAGACTGTTTCTGTTGTTGCTATCAAAATGGAGATAAACGTTTAAAATCAACGAACAAACCACAGTCAGTTACGACGTAAAATATATATATATATATATATATATATATATATATATATATATATATATATATATATATATATATATATATATATGATCAATAAGAAGAAGGTATTCTGCATTGTAGATGTAAAAAAAAAGATTCTGTTTGATAATATGGAATTAAATTTTCTAACTCACGCAAATTGTGTGATTTGTAAACAATTTATATCTTATCGCTCATTTCAAAAGCTTGTTTTATATATGATTCAGTGGCTTCAAATGTTGCTTAAGAATGTTGTGATGTATACAATTATGTCACAATTTAAAATTCTGTGTAATAATTAATTTTTAAATAGCTATCACTTATTAAATGTAATCCTTCAACAGCAAAATTAACAACCGCGGGCAAAACCACAGCACAGGATATATTTTCTCTTAACTTGCAATCATTTTCAATTTGATTTGCAACAATAAAATAGTTGAATTCGTTCCTAAAACGATATTTCAAAAGAAAGGCAAGCAAGAAAAAACGAATACATTTTTTGTACATGTATATGTATATGTACAGAAGAAGATTCAAAGTCAGGAACATATAGAAATGCAGACGGATTGGAAGATGGAAAGATGGTTGTATTGATATATATATATATATATATATATATATATATATATATATATATATATATATATATATATATATATATATATATATATATATATATATATATATATATAATATATATATAAAGAGAGAGAGTGAGAAAGAGAGAGAGAGAGAGAGAGAAAGAGAGAGAGAAAGAGAGAGAGACAGACAGACAGACAGACAGACAGACAGACAGAGAAAAACAGACACAAGACAGAGACAGTGATAGATTTATACGTACCGATTGGGAAATATGCTGTGAAGCAGAAAACAAATATACATATATTGCTCATCATCATCAATTCTAGACGAGCTGGCATCTATGGAGTTACTGTGTGACTTAACGATGACAAGTGAGCTTATATCTTCGTCTAGTCGGACCTTAATTATGTAATTTATGGAAAACGTGTTCCGAACACGTATTAAGTTTTTTGTTCCCAAACAAATCCATTTAAAGCATATTGAGTAATGTTATGTAACTTTAATTACTTTTAATGAAAATATCTTAAGGATTTTTTCTAATCTACGGTTGTACCTTTGATGTCATTATGTGAAATGGTATCAGATGAAACTATTTACATATATTAACGAGGCTGAAATTGTATAATACACAATACAAGCTAACATATAGATTGCAACATAGGAAATCGTTTGTGACTAAAATAGATATATTCTCTCATAAACGTGAAATTAAAAACGAAAAGCAGATAGTTATGTAGAAATAAATAATTTCAAAGCGTTAGGTAGATCAAAAGAAAGTATGTCTATAATTTTGTCTTTGCATTTGTTATCTGTCTTTATATTAGCCTTCTGATTATCTTACCCCAAGCACAAAGCAATACCTATAAATATATATGTCGGCTATGAAGTTGTATATGTCGACATGTTTGGAAAAAAAACCTTAATACTTATTGTAAATTGAAATATATATAGTTCATTCTTTAGAACCTCAAATATTGGTGCAACTAAACCAAGTTGATTTCATGACCAAGGCAAACATTTACATTCAACATCGGTTGCTCTATTTTGCAATGATCCACTTTCCTAAATAAATCACCAAATGTCAACAAGTAATCTGTAGTATGACAATTGCATTTCTAGAAAAGTACTTGTTTTTCAATCCGCTGAACATAACTAAGAAAGAGAATTGGGTAAGTGAAGATAAGATTCCTCCTAACACAAAATAGAAGTAGTATTACGTTTTTAGCTCAAGTTTACCACGTTACCATTAAAACTCATCCATTCCATGGGGGAAGCTATTTACCGAGACTAATGGTTGAGGTAATATAGCTTCTTGGAATTTCTAGAGTTCGTGAGAACATTGTTAGTGTCGTTTGTATTTTAAAGACGAGATGCTCATTAACACGATTTCATGTATTTTGTTCTACTGACTGATTTTTTTTATTGGGATCTGTGTGTATGCGTGTGTGCTCGTATATGTGTATGTGATTTTGATTCCTAACGTAGCTTCAAATATTTTTCAGTAATGTAAGTAGGATGTCTATTGTGTGTCAGTTTATAGTGATGTCTAGCACTGGGACAATATGCCGCATAAAGGTTGCAAGATGACCCACTTTTGTTTCATTTTATTGTCAACAGGCAGACTTTCCCTATACTAAGCTAATAATGCTGAGTGCCGACATCGGCAGATGTTACTGCTATTCTTTTTAAGTACAATTAGATCCAATATATGTTACTTCAACATTGAACAGACGCATGGTTTGGAAACATTTTGTGATAATGATCCTATTATATTATATCGACAAACACTATCTTTGGCATATATATATATGCAGTTACGAGGTCAGAGAAAGTGAGAGAGAAGGAGAGAGAGATTTTAATAACATTTCATGCATATCATTATCAACTCTAGACGAGATGGCATCTATGGAGTTACTGTATGACTTAATGATGACAAGGGAGCTTATATCTTCGTCTAGTCGGACCTTAATTATGTAATTTATGGCTAGCGTGTTCCGAACACGTATCAAGTTTTGTTTACCCAAACATTTTTTAATATCCATTTAAAGCATATTGAGTAATGTTATGTAACTTTAATTACTTGTAATGAAAATAGCTTTAGGATTTTTCTAATCTACGGTTGTACCTTTCATGACATTATGTGAAATGGTATCAGATGAAACTATTTACATATATTAACGAGGCTGAAATTGTATAATACACAATACAAGCTAACATATAGATTGCAACATAGGAAATCTTTTTCCATGTAAACAGTTATGTTTTCTCATGAACATGAATTTAAAAACTAAAAGCAAATAGTTATATAGAAATAATTAATTTCAAAGCGTTCGGTATATCAAAAAAAAGTATGTCTATAATTTTGTCTTTGCATTTGTTATCTGTCTTTATATGAGCCATCTGCTAATCTTACCTCAAGCACAATGCAATACCTATAAATATATATGTCGACTATGAAGTTGTATAAGTCGAATAGTCTGGAAAAAAACTTAATTCGTATTGTAAATTAAAATATATAAATAGTTCATTCTTTTGAACCTCATATATTGGTGCAACTAAACCAAATTGATTTCATGGCCAAAGTAAACATTTACATGCAACAGAGGTGGCCCTATTTTTCAATGCTCCACTTTCCTAAACTTATCAACAAATGCCAACAAGTGATCTGTAGCTTGACAATTGCATTTCTAGAAAGTACTTGTTTTTCAATCCGCTGAACATAACTAAGAAATATAATTGAGTAAGTAAAGATAAGATTCCTCCTAAACACAAAATAGAAGTAATATTACGTTTGTAGCTCAAGTTTACCATGTTACCATTAGAACTCATCCATTCCATGGGACAGCGATGAACCCAGACTATTGGTTGAGGTAATATATCTTTTTGGAATTTCTAGAGTACGTGATAACATTGTCAGTGTCGTTTGTATTTTAAAGACGAGATGCTCATTAACACGATTTCAAGTATTGTGTTCTATTGACTGATTTATTTTTATTTAACAGCCGTTTGGTTTGGAAACATTTTTTGATAATGATTATATTATATTATATCCACACACACTACCTTTGGCTTGGCCAACAAGGTAATTAAGAAATCTCTCTCTCTCTCTCTCTCTCTCTCTCTCTCTCTCTCTCTCTCTCTCTCTCTCTCTCTCTTTTTTTTTTCTCTCTCTCTCGCTCTCTCTCTCTCTCTCTCTCTCTCTCTCTCTTCTCTCTCTCTCTCTCTCTCTCTCTCTCTCTCTCTCTCTCTCTCTCTCTCTCTCTCTCTCTCTCTCTCTCTCTCTATATATATATATATATATATATATATATATATATATATATATGCAGTTATACTGTATAACCTTTAATTAGTATTCAAAGTATGTCGATGCAGTTTTAATCTATACATAAAAATATGCATGTACTGCAACGACCAATTAAACTTAGTTCAATTAGTTTCACGCTAATAACCGATATTGCAAATGAGAACTTTAAATACAATTAAATTATATACCTCAGCAGCGGAATTATTATTTTTGAATTATCCAATATAGGCAACCTCATTCAGTACTAAGAAAGTAGAAACTGTGAATTACCACTAAATATTAAGGACTTCTTTATTCAGTGTGCTGAATATATTAAATAGAATAATTCGATGTTATGGACTGTTAATGTTTCTTTTCAGACAGACACAATGATACAATTATATGATGATGTGGCATGTTTGTAGGTCAGTGGTAACTTCTAACCGCCATATCTATCAATATCGCCCACTTAGGCTTATATAGGATTTTGAGAAATCCATCCAGATCATTCAGTGATGGAAATGATTGTTTTCGTGATAGTTCAGTGATGTTTGTATTTTCAGTACGGATTTCTTTTTTGAAGGTTGAAATGGCGATATGGTGACTGATGTGGCTTTCAGCTTTCTCTAATAGGGATAATTGTAGAAAGAACAGACTAATGGTCACGCGATAGATCGTCTAATACGTATTTATCTTATCAAATAAAGGTAACTATTAAGCTGTATGTTCAGTTAGAAACATGGGTGCGTCAGGCATGTTGTACATGCACCATAATACACCAGATAGTGATAGGTATGATGTATAGTGGACATCCTACACATAGGAATATTAACTATATTGTGTCGTCTGCATCACGCACGTGCAAATAATGTATATTGTTTTGTATTAACCATCACGTATGAGACATTAGTGTTCAATGAGCACCATTAGTCCTAATGTATGCTGTATCGCCATTGCAAATGTTGCAGTTCTCCTTAGGCTCTATCTTCATTCTGTAAGCACATCGAAAAATAGATTCATTCTCCTGGTAAAGGCACTGTTTACCAAGGACGAGGTAATAAATGTCAAAACCCACAAATCGTATCCCTCAGCAAACACGAATCCATCTGGAAAACCTAAGATTTAATTAAGATCATGTTTTGGTTTATTCTTTTCAAAGTCTGTATAATCGGTCACTTCATGTATCCCTTTATTAACTGTGTTACGACGCCGAATTGTTGGCACGATATAAATACAAGCAATTTTAATTTAAAAACCATCCTTATGTTGAAGTTTTGATTATGTTGCAACTAAATCTCAATTAAGAACAAAATCTGTTTTTGCTCAGCGTCTTATTTAATAACACTTCAGACAACACTTGTAGAGCGTCCTAGTTTGAATGTGCGTATGTGTGTGACAAGAAATTTGAAACATTTAGCAAAGTACTGCCGCAAAGGTAAATCGTTTCAAGCATCATTATTTCAAGTCACCATCTTTATTACAAGAGTTTAATCGACGCAAACGCGAAGGTAATACATGAATAAAGCGAGAACACATTTGTTACATATGATACATATGTTCTTACAATTCAATTTATGTCATAGTACTGAAAATGTTATAAAGATAATGTTCAAAGTATCGTGAATTAGGTTTTCCAGATGGATTCGTGTTTGCTGAGAGAAACGATTTGTTCAGACTTGTTAGAGTGCGTTGTATGTATAAAGCGTCCTGTTTAAAGGACACCACACATATCATTGCAAGATATATCCCTGTATTAGCACACAAAAGCTGCCTAATGAGCACGACGTTTGCTGTGTAGGAGCTGGAAAAAAAACCGTGGAAAATAATGGCTCAACCAGTTTAAAATATTCATACGGTTACGAAAATACAAGCAAAGTTGAATGTTTCGTATATCGACCATGCAAAACCCCACTAATGTTTAATTACATTCCAGAAAGAAGCGTTATGCATCTTTTGTCATTCAGTTAGTAGGTGTATTTGTCGAAGTAAGTCACCAAAGGTAAATTGTGGTAAGGAATCTTATTATGTTTTCCTTCAAACTTGTGATGATACAACCAAATGAATACAGCAGTAAGTATTTTAACAGTAATATTAGCGACTTTTCCGCAGCTGATAACAGTTGGATGTTCTTTGAAGAAGCGTTTCGTGGAACTGAACATTTCAATGTCCGTGATCGCTGTGTTATTTGCAATTACCAGTGTAGTCCAAAATTCAAGAAGTTATGAAATGCGTCGTAACCTACGTGGACATTATGGTAAGTTAACATTGCAAGCTATTGGATCAGCATCAAAGCGTTAGTACATGTTATTCAAAAAAAAACACTGAGCAGTACACGGAGTTTAGGTTTTGACACTAACTGTTTACTAATTCGACACATTTTCTTAATTCGCCAAATGATGAGTTAATGTACAATATAGCCGTTGAATACATAAACATAACAAGACGATATTATGACACCAATAATTATCTCTTTATGAGCTAAATCGTTTATCCCTACGAGTGCATGATCGGAGGAACAAAGAGATAGGTACCAGAAGAGACATTTTCGGAACATGCTCAGATCCAGAAGACATTTAATAAAGATAAATATGCCACCCCCTTCCTTATATGTATTATATATATATATATATATATATATATATATATATATATATATATATATATATATATATATATATATATATATATATATATATATATATATATATATATATATATATATATACATACATATCTGACCAGCACCGCATTTAGTTACGAAAATGAACAATAATTTTCACCAGAGTTATTCTTTAAAATTATCGTTCCAATTCAGTGGATTAGAGACGTTTGCAGAAAATATCTCCCGTCAGGCGTGTTGCAGAAAAGTAGATCTTAAATATCCAAAACAGTAGATGCATTTTCTGTATAATCATTCGTGTCATAATCTGTATAACTAATTAATTTAACGTGCCTAGTGTTCTTGGGTCTTCATTTTAATACTATTACGTCACATTCAGAATAATATGTTTGATGCTTTTTTTTTCATTGGTCAGGAATTCCTTTTTGCAATTTTCTGCTTGTTCAATACTAATATTAATAATACTAGTATAAAAGCGGGTCAACGTTCACGGTCTTAGTCAGTCTCCGTGATGTGTCGAGATCGCCAAGTACAAATGTCTCATGCAATCTTAAGATCAGATGTGGCTATGGTATAGGCAATGTTAAAGCCGTTTCACTAATTTCATTGCATAAAAAAATACTAACAGGGTGTTGTTTTAAGACGTTAATAATATTACGTGTTCTGAAGGTATTTCGTTTGGAATTTAAATAGAAGATGAATAACTTGAATCTGCTTCTAACGTCTCTATCTTTCTTTATCTCTCTATAAAGACCTTTTTTTCTGCTTCTGAGCAAACCGTTTCGCCAAGATGGATAATAAATCATAGAGGCAATGAACGAGAGACAAGCTTGGTAAACTCATATTACCAAACCTGAATGTGAACCAGAATCATAGCTTTTGGATGCATCTGCACCAAAACCTTAGAAATATTGAGCACCAAAAAATAGTGTGCACCTACAATAGTAAACCTGGAACCCAGAGTAGGTGTTTTCTATGTTAGTCTCCTCCCCATCCCGCATTTGTATAAATGAATAAAGAATAAATGAGAACATTCTCAGCACAAATAGTTTGCATTACTCAATACTAGCCATATTAACCCTGCATACAAGAAATTACGTAATGCACATGATTTGTTTACTCTTTATTGTTCGTTGGTTGCTCGGCACAATGTTTCGGCTCTGTACAAAAAGTTAATACGCATATGTAATTCATAGCCGCTTCATTTTAGTCATCACTTATGGTAACAAGCTTCAATTGTGTTTTACTCACAGATGCAGGTTATACTCACAACACATTAGATTGCAATATATAGCCTTAGTAATGTTAGCCATGCTACAATTTCACAAACATTTTATATGGGTCACTTGAGTTTCTTGGCTCATCTCTGCCGTCATTAAATAATGCTACCTTCATGTTACGCTTCTGCTCATTAATTGCACCCTTTGAATAAGATCATTCTCTTAGAAAATGATAGTATAACCTTAAGTGAAGCAAAAGCTGGTGATAAGACGGACCGTTTACGAGGAGCGACGTGACACAATGTATGAACGATGTAAATAGTATCATTAGTTTTGTGTGTTAATGTCCGTATGTTAGTATTTTAAATGCTTCGTGCATTTGTGTGGTAACGTGTACTTGTTGATCATGTCACACAAACATTGTATGCACCAATTAAATTAATATCGGCGTACTCTTATTACTATGCTGAAACGAAACATGTTCAACAACGACGAATGCTGTTTCTTCTTCCATCATTAGGGCGGAAAGCTTAAATTATGTTATGGAGAAAAATATTACAAATCATGACGTTTGATCCTTAAAGATTACCAATGACAACTAATGAGGTATTATTTGTACATATATAATACGGAAATATTACGTCAACGACCGAGTATATCCGTGTTCGTACATTTTCTGCCAAGACTGGAAATTTACTTTATATCAAACTTGTATCTGGGATGGTGGGTATGAAAAACGAAATCGTACATTTAAACATATTACATAAAATGTATTTTCGCATTTGCTCAACCTACACTTTATCTTATCATAAAAATCACTATTGTGACCAAATTGTAATTCAATATTTTCTCGGCACATGATCGCTTCAGCGGCCCGATTGGTTTGAGCCACACAAATGGACTCCTGAGCGTATGGGTGATAAATTCATTCCTGAAATCATAATTTGGGATGAAATATGTACAGTGTCATTAGATGTATTAAAAACATTTCTTGAGTGGTTGTTAAACAAAAACACAAAAGTCGTCATGTGCGGGGATCACGGCCAACCACCACCATTTGTCGGTGCATCTCCACATGAATGGCTAAAGGGTTTTGTAGACTACTATGAAGAAATCACCACTGATTATAGATCACTTGATGAACGATTACGCGAGTTCAAAGCGCTAATTAGATTACAACCGGATAGAATCCAATGCGAAATAGCGCGTGAAGTGATTTCAGAAACCCCAATGAATGATTTCTGGGAAGCGTGGAGACCAAACGATTTGATCATTGCAAGTAGAAAAATAGTCAGGGATACACTTCAAATGAAGTTATTTGAATTGCATAAAGAAAGATTTGCAACGCTTCCAGTACCCCTTTGTTATAGGCCATCGGATACACGAAAACAAAACATTGAAGTTGATATTCCAGGACAGAATGAAAAACAAATTCTGGTATTAAATGATATTGTGCTGGTTGATATCAATGTCGTTGAAGATGCATTGCGTGCTAATAAATCCAGGGATTGACTATATCGAATACAATTGTTTGGATGGTGGATAATCACATCGAATGGTCGAATTTAATCTATCTCGCAGTATCCAGAGTACGAAACATAAATCAACTTCGAACAGTTGTTTTCGATGATAATGACACAACAATAAGTGATATTGATGTTAGCATCATTAATAAAAAACTCTCCGGTTACAAACAACAGGACAAAAAAAAACAACGAGAATTTGATATTGATGCTGAACTAATAATCACTTTGAAGAAACAACAGAATAATCACTGCGCGAGTTGCAATTGTATAATGCGTTGGCAGTATTCGGATAAAGATCCTCGCCAATTTACCGTAGACAGAAAAAATAACAGTCTAGGTCATGTCAGAAACAATGTGATGTTGACTTGTCTTGAGTGCAATAGACGCAACGGCGCTAGTTAAGACCATGCGGTGGCAATTGAGTATCCTCGGGAATCACTTGTAGTTGTTGTCGAGTAAAACCCCGCTGAGGGGCAGTTGAATCCAGTTTATAGACTGGAGGTCTACCAGATGATCGTGTTATACTAGATATCTTATGCGTAGTGACGCTCCAAATAGGATCAGTAGCCCTTTTTCTACCCCCTTCAAGCTCTCCTGGTTCGTATAAGTACCTCACAATGACACTACTACCAAGAATTGGTTCTTTGAAATCTTTTTGTGGTTGTACGGGTATTGACTTCTTTTTAATCGCGTTGATAGGTTTCATGTTGATTGTTCTAGTAATCTCGTTATTCAGTGCAGTAATCACAGATGGTAATCTTTTAACCCATTCACTGGATCGCTTTTCTTGAATGAATTCTTTTGCGTATTGATATCCAAATAACCGCTCAGCAATCGTCCGATTAAATCGTTCTACAATGGCCTGATCGCGATGTAGCGCAGTATGCCCTCGTCGTATGGTGACATTATGATGTTTCATTGTAGATAACACTGCACCCTGAAATTCCTTGCCAGGATCAACCTGCAATAGATTTGGCCAACGCAGAGGACCTCGTCGATAAATCCTTTCAAATGCAGAAGCGACTTCAGTGGCTGATTTTGTTTTTAACGGTTCTGCTTCTTTGTATCGACTTGCAATATCAACTACGGTTAGCGCGTATTTGTAACCACGATCATGTGGCAGAAATAATATATCAGCCTGATGAACTTCATTAGGAGCGGTCACATCAAAATGCGAGAATTGAATTTGTTTAGGCGGTGGTAGATAAATTTGCCATAGTGCCTGTTTGGATAACCAATTAGCCGCAGTGGTTTTTTTCACTTTTGCAGCTCTAGCGAGTTTATGAACTGCTGATTTACCCCTCCAGTATCCTCTTGGGGAATAATAAATTGATTCCATATTATTAATTACCAGCACCTAACATCAATTTACTTTTCATAGCCGATTTTATCAAAAATGAAGACAATTTTTCTTTGAAGAATTTATCAGGAATAGCATTTAACGCATGAATTAATTTCACATCTGCGAGATGTTTGTGTTGCAGATTGCTGCTTTTATAAGCAACATCATGAAGGTGACAGGCCTTATCAATGGCGTTTATTGGTTCTTCACCGGGGTTGGGTTGATTTTGATTATTGAGTCTGATATCAAGTCTGGTTCCCGGTCCACAGTAGCTATATCCTGGGAGGTGCTTTTCTGCGGGGTACTTTGCCCATGGGGTTCCAGGGAGCTTTGCCAATTCGGCTGCGATATCACCTCCTCGTTTTTTTTTAAATCAGATCTCATAGACACAAATCTAAATTTCTTTGTACCACATTGCACGCATTTACCAGAAAGCGCTGATCGGTTATTTTTAGTTGTAACCGTCGTCACATCATCTGTGCCAGTACGCGTTTTACACTTCACACAATATAGATCCATAATTTATGTATAGAAATATGGATATAATTGATTTTTCAGCGACTAAAACAAGAGAACCAATTAAGCATCATGCAGCGCTACCAAACTCTATCCGGATGATTATAATCGGGCCATCTGGATCCGGTAAAACGCAATTGTTGCTCAATTTAATAATGAGATGGATGAAGTGGGATAAGTTGTATTTAATTGCCCCTAGCGTAGATGATCAACAATGTTATGAAGTGTTAAAGGATTTTAACGAGAATGCATCAGAAATTAAGGGTGAGAACGCCATTGATTTTATAACCGATATCGATGAAGCACCGAGTATTGATGATATTGATGGAGATATTAACAATTTAGTCGTATACGACGATATAATGTTGGATAAACAAAAGAATCCTGCTAGAATATTTTCCCGTGGGCGTCACAAAAACACTGACGTGATATATGTCACTCAACGCTACACTCAGGTTCCAAAAGTCATCAGAGATAACTGCAATATTCTTTCTGTATTCAACGGAGTTGATACTCATACTCTTAGAAATATTTGGCAGACATGGTGTTCTGATATGGACTTCAATCAATTTCGAGATTTCTTTAGTCATGCTCAGTCGACTCCGCAGGGATTCGCAACAATAAATTTGCATGATCCTCGGACACGATATCGTATCGGACTTGATCAAATATTCGGTTGAAATCGTAAAAGAATTATTATCTCAGAACTGAAAACTTTAGCAGCAGAGAGGGTGGATGACAACAAGTTGCGACCAAAATTGATTAAAAAATCGTTTTCATTTTTTTAGTTAAAATGATTTCGTAGGGAGATTTCAATCAATTTTTTGTCTGAAAACGTTGTAGGGTTCGCCTTTTTTTGGTTAAAATAAGATTATAAGACGGCTCGTTTTAGGATTTCAATCAAATTTTGTCTAAAAACGTTGTAGGATTCACCCTCTCTGCTGCTACTTCTGATAAATAAGTTTCAGTGTATGCAATTACTAAAATTATGATATACAAATTATACTGATAAACGAGGAATAACTCCAGGAAAGTTACTTTATCAGCTAATGATCCTAAATCAATGCAAGAAGCAAACACAGACGTAAAACCAAGGACCATTTCAAATTATCAAAAGCGACATCAACTTTTTTGAGGAATATTCTACAGAAATTTAATATCATTATAGAATACCTTATAGTAGGGTCTTAATGACAAAGCATTTAAATCTAGCACTATAGTTTGCTGCTTCTTCATTCATGATGCATATGTTTAGTTTACAACACAAAACGTCACTGACCGGACACTTATTCCAGTATATAACTGGTGCGATATGGAAACAATTTGTGTACAGACTAAACTGAAAATAATATGTGGAAAACTCTGTGTTTGCTGAAAGATTACCTGAACTGGGGGTTAAAGTATTTAATGAAAAGATTCCTGTTTTTTTTAATTTAAATATTTAAATACATTTAGCAGAGAAAGTTAATGTTTTACAGCAATTATCATTAACGGAACATAAGGATATGCATGTACTTGACAAATGTAGCCTAACATTTCTATATACATCGAAAAGTAAAATGTATATATCGTGGGAAGAAATAACGGCACATACAAGAGTAGGTACAAATAAATAGCCCATTTGTATCGTCAGAATGTAACTGGTGTATAATGTTGATTTTGTACGCTTAAAGTATTGTCTGGAGGATATTTCGAAATCGCGTCTAATACGCGATTTACTTCATGGCCTTACATTGTCGGATCGGTCTAATACGTGATTTACTGCATGGCTTCACCTTGTCAAATCGGTCTAATACGCGATTTACCTCATGACCTCACATTGTCAGATCGGTCTAATACGCGATTTACTTCATGGCCTCACATTGTTGGATCGGTCTAATACGCGATTTACTTCTTATCCTCACATTGTCGGATCGGTCTAAAACGAGATTTACTTCATGGCCTCACATTGTCGGATCGGTCTAATACGCGATTTACTGCATGGCCTCACATTGTCGGATAGGTTGATTGTTGTGTTGGTAATGTTGAATTACAAAACGTAATGGATTTGTTTATATAAAATGGTTTTTTTCGGTGGACGAAATCGGTAAGAATCGAATCAAACAAATCCGCGTCGAGCAATTGCGTATACAACCCAATAAGAAAGTGGACTAGAACTGTTCTCAAGATTAATGATATCAAGTTCAACTGTATTTTCCTGGTTAGAAAATTGATCACGCTTAAATACTCTTTTTAAATTTGGAATATTTAGTTTTCATCAGCATTAATTAAGTCAAGATTAGATATTGGTGGAAGACGTTTTACATATAACGAAGAGCACCGGTAAGTCTCAGACTTTTTCGAGTGTTACTCTCTGGTAATCTTTATATTTTGTCTTTTTTGGTATTACGTTCCACTTTCCTCTTACCGCTAACTTTGAACCATCTAGCCCAAAATCACGAGGTGCTGTTGAATTTTCCGTAACGTGAGCAGCAGCGGATTTCATTGCAGGTATTGCTGCAGAGAAGTTGAAATATACCACCGGTGTTTATTTAATCTTTTCTAAAATTCGGAGAAAGATGCAGTCGTTATCTTGAATTTAGTTATAAAGCTATTTAAAAATTTTTGAGTTGAGTTTAAGTTGATGATTTATTTTAGACCACCACTTGAAATTCGATCTCTCTTTACTGTTCTGTTTGTTCCACAATTACGTACAAGCTTTGATTGTAATATTTTACCTAAAGTCTCGATCACATTAACATGGCTAAAGTTTCCACTGGGACATCAAAAACTCTCCTTGGTTTTGTCGTACCTAACATTACCATATTTAAAATATTTGTTGTCATTGACATTCTAATCAGTTCAAGCATTTAACAATATGTCTGTAATTTGATTTTTAATATAGCTTTAACAATTGTTGAGTCATATAGTAACAATTTGTGCAGTTTGGCAGTTTATTGTAATATCTAGCACCTGAACATGATGCTGCACACATCGATCATGACGTCACACCCGTTAACAGTATCCTGACACTAAGCCGACCGAGTCCTATCACTAACGTCTTAACGCTGACCGCAACGTGATGCAGCTGATATACTAATTGTAAAAGTCCTTGCTATGTGTAAAAGAATTGTTACCGAGAGGATGGTGGATTAAATGAACAACACAAACACAAGTGTGAAAGATAATGTAGATTTATGAAATAAATTATTAATGAAAAAAAATAATGATGTATCAACACAATAACTCATGCATTCAACCCACAATTACACTCACAACTTCTCACAATACATGAATAAATGAAATATTAATACAAAATAAAACACAGATATAAAGGAATCTCTTGGACTATACACAGATCCAAAGAACCTTTACGAAAGTTATATTACCGCAAGTATAAATTATGATGACAAATCAAACTATACTATCGCACGTATGGATTGCGACAACTAGCACGAACATATACAGGTATTCAATCAAGTTGCTAGCTTTTATTGAGAATCATGCAATCCCTTGAAATATTATTGTGATCTGACATAACCATGTAAATACAACAATGTATTAAATTGTACTACAATTTCAACACACATATGTGTCTCGACCCTGTATAACCGTACGATTCACCCACAGTTTAATCGCCGCCCAGTTTCCCCGAAGACCTAGGGTTGACCAATACTTTTATCGGCCGTTTGCCCTTCACGGATCCACCACAGTTATACGGACAGACAGCATACAACATCTACTAGAACCAACGTTCCTCAATACCCTAGATGTCGCCCCGGATGTTTATAACTCTAGACAGCTCCGACACTTGGACTTCTAGCTTTCCGGATATTTACACATCACGACAGATGTAGACGAACAGACAGTTCGACAGACAGACAGTCAGATACTTCAATTCGATTGCACAATAAAGCAGCAACAATTTCAGCTACGATAACAGATGTTATCAGAGATGTTCCGCAATAAATCAGCTATAATTCAGAGATGTTCTCAGTGATGTTATCAGAGATGTTCCCAGTGATGTTATCAGAGATGCTATCAGATGTTATCAGATGTTATCAGAGATGCTTTTAGATGTTATCAGATGTTATCAGAGATGCTATCAACCGACGTTATCAGAGATGTTTTCAGATGCGTTATCAGCTACAATAAAGAAACCAGACTGATAACAGTTGTCTCAAAAAATAATCTAAACCTTAGATCACGCTATTGCATTGAAAGTCTAATGGTGACTAGTAATTCCAAATATTCCACGTTTAAAATCTGCATTGCAATAAAGGCATCATTACATGAAATGATAAACGGAATAAAATTCACAATAAAACGAAATATAAATTTAACACTCACCCCTTTGGCTGGAGATTAATGACAGGCTATCTTTTTTTTTCGGGGTGGGGAGGGCACCAGACAGATGCCCGGAGTTTCATGTATGTGTGTGTTCCCCCCGATATGTAGTTTTGTGTTTTTTATAAATTCCATTTAAATAACCTAACCTTAAATTTTCCCATCGGGATTATATGATAATAGGAGAATATTTTTTCCTTAGTGTTTTTCTATGACATTGTCACCCGAACCTTAAGGTCCATCATGGGTGTCTGTCTCATTTCATAAAGTTAACCCTGGCTAGGGGTTTCCTAAATCCTGTGTATGCTATTTGTGGTGTGCTATATGTATGATGCTATATATATTCATATGAATATTGTATATTTGTTAGGATAGCCATTCTTGTCAAATTTCCCAGTTTTCTAACCATATAAATACCTCTAAACTGTATTTATTTCCGTAGATATTTATTTTCATTTAATTCATATATGTTCAATAATTTAGAATTTAGTACAAACATGGTGTCTTAAAAAAGAAAGACCCTATTGTTTTACTGTTTGTTCTATGATGTTCCATATTTGTAATTTCCTTACTTATATACTAGATCACTTGGATCGAAATGGGATTCGTGCAATTTTTTATTATTATTTGCACTTCACCCTTTTCGATCTATTTTGTAACCTGTATTTATTTATAATTAAAACCTTATTACATTCCAAAAAATGTTTATATTCCCTTAAAAACGGGCTTTCTGTGTAGATTCACGATCTCCACAGAGTAAATATATATACTAACCAGTGATTTTTTTATATGATAGCATGCTTCCCTTAAGAAAGAACAAATCTTAACTATATAATCTATCTAAATCCATGTTTTGTTGTAATGTAAATGTCTCTAGGTGAGCTTTGTTCCAAACTCTTTCACGGGCCTGTCCACTTCGCGTGGCGCCATGTGATATAGCCCCATGCTCTCATTGCTTGTACTTTTCTCTACCTGAGTTCCCTGTTCCCTCCTTATCTAAAATTTTCCCCATAAGTCCTTATCGGTCCACATGCTATCATAGTCTTAATAATAAAATGTATTATTTGTTGTAATATATCATTTGTTTAGATACCATCTAGATATAACACTTGTTTTTCTTCATATATCTGATTTACCCTAATATTCTTTATGATTTTGTTGCTGTCAAATTGAGTCTTAGAACATTCTGTAATAACGTGTTTCTTAGTAAATGAATAATTTTTGAATAGTGGACATTTTGGCGACACTTCGACCATATGCCGTCTCACTGCTATTTCCCCTGTCAACCATGCATCATGCATGTATTTGAACAAGGTACTTTTTTCCAAATTGATTTAATTTTAGTCCAGTTCACCCATGCCCTATCCCATTGAATATTTATGTATTTTTGTTCTATCCTATTTTTTTCCTTATTTATTGTTTCTCGTGTTAGCCATTTGTATGTGCATTTTGTATCTGTGTTCCAGAATTCCTTAGCATCCCTATATCTGAATAATAAATCTTTTATGTATCTTATTTCCATTGGCACTTCTACAGTTTTAGTTAATTTATTGTTCCTACATATGTCATTTCTCTGCTTAATAGAGAAACCAAAGTAATATATATAAAGCCCTTGCCAAGCTATTTTGGGCTCCTCTTTAATCTCTTTAAATCTATTCAAAATGTTGGTGTGTTTAATTAGGATTGGGTGGGGGAGACCTAAACTCCCCTCATCCCTTCCTTATATAAAGTATTTTTGTTTGTATAGTGTATTTTATATCCCCATAAATATTTAATAATCTCGTTATCTTTTTTTTTTAGTGTATTATCTTTAATGTCTACTGTTTTTAATTTATAATTAAAGTGCACATACATATAATTTTTTGCTATTTGTGCTCGCTCCAATAAGCATATTGGCAAAGGTTCCCAGGTTGCCACATTTTTTATAATTTTTTCTTTAATTTCTTTCAAGTTGTTTGTCATTTCGTCTTTTCCAAAATTTATTCCTAATGTTTTTATATTATCTTTAATAAGAAGAGCAGGTAGACCATGTGTCTTACCTCTCCAGTTTCCTATTAGTACATTTTCAGTCTTTTCAGGATTTATCTTAGAACCTGAAACTTTCCCAAATCTGTCAAATTCCTTTATAAGTTCATTATAGGATTTCCCGTCTTGGATAAAGTTTGTGCAATCATCAGCATGTTGTAACATCTTAACTTCTTCTCGAATGTTTGGAACTTTGATCCCTACAATATTTGGGTTGTTCCTAACTTTGGTACTTAGAATTTCTATTGCTATTACATATAATAACATAGATAGTAGGCATCCTTGCCTCACTGATCTTTGAATTTCAAATTTTCCCGTTTTTGCTCCGTTAACCTGTACAATCGAGTTTATATCATTGTACAGGATTTTGGTCCAATTTTGGAAATTTTCTCCAAAACCAAATTTTTCTAGTGTCTTAATTATATAGTTTTGTTCAAGTCTATCAAAGGCTTTCTCTTGACCAATTAGTACGATAGCACTAGTAGTACCATTTGTATTTATATGATCTATGATAGTTCTAATGTTTAAAATGTTATTCTGTATATTTCTCCCTTTCGGCCCACTAGTTTGATTTATATTTATAATTGGGTCAAAACACTTTGTACCCTTTCCGTTAAAATTTTGCTAATAATTTTATAATCAACGTTGAGGAGTGAGATGGGTCTCCAATTTTTAATTTCTTCCCTATTCCCTTTCCCCTTATATATTATTGTTATCATACTCGCCCTCATTGTGTTTGACATTTTTCTATTCCTAAGTGCAATATTGTTATATAACCATTCTAGAATTGGCGAAAATTCCTTACAAAATTTTTCATAGAATTCTGCAGAAAGTCCATCTCTCCCTGGTGATTTGTTTTTACCTAATTTCCCTATTGTCTCAACTATCTCGTCTTGTGATATAAATTCCTCACATTTGTCTCTATGTTCTGAGGTAATTTTTTCACAATTTGTCTCTCGTATGTTTCTATATCTTCGTCCGCTATTCTCTGTGAAGTATATAGGTCCTGATAGTAATTTTGTATATATTCTAATATTCGAGTTTTGTCTTCTAGTATTTCCATTCCGGTATTTAATTTCTCTAATGTTTTCCCTCCCCCTCTTCTCAATTCCTCCCTTTTATAAAGACCCTCTGCATTTTCATATAGTTCTGTAAATAACCCAGCATTTATTCCCCTCCCTTTATAAAAATCTTTCTTTAATTTTCCTAATCTTAATACTAGTGTTTCTTTTGTGCCCTGTATTGTTGTTGTGTTTATTAAATTTTCAAAAGCTTCTACTTCTAATTTAAATTTCCTAATCCTTAATTTTGAGTGTTTAAGAGCTATTTTTTTTAATTTAACTTTTAAATTATCCCATTCTTCTATGATATTTATGTTCCCTATATTTTTAAAATCTTCTATTTCCCTATTAATTTCGTCTATAAATTCTTTTGTATTTAATATTTGAGTATTTAACTTCCATGATCCCCGACCCCATTTAGTTCTTTTGTTTATCCCTACTTCTAAAAAAATTAATTTGTGGTCCGAAACTTTGTAATCTAAAATTCCTGATTTAATATATTTATTTGTGCCAAAACATGTACCCCAAAATTTATCTAATCTACTTGATGTATCCCCTCTTGTAAAAGTATATTCCACCCTTAGTAAATTTAACCGTCTATATATGTCAACAAAATCTAATGATTCCATAATAAGTTTCATTATGTCCCTAATCTCTAAATCACTTTTCAATAATTTCCGTGTCGTTCTGTCTATTCCGTCCTCAATCCAGTTAAAGTCCCCACCAATTATCAAATTTTCCCCAATATAGTTGTCTAAGTACTCCTTTAAACGCGTTGCAAAAGCACTTTTCATATTAAACGCTGGCATATATATATATATTAAAAAAATGACACTTCTCTATTTTTAAATGAATTAATCTCCCCTTAAAAAAACCCTCCTCTATTCTTTCCCATTTAATCCCTACTTTATTTTTAACGATAACGGATACCCCTCCCCACTTATCTCTCCTATCAGGATCATTTTTAATTATAATACAATCCAGCTTTCGTTCGAGTTGTTCTTTTAGTTCGTCAGTTAGTCCATTATGTGTCTCCTGAAGAAAAAGTAAGTCAAAGTCTCCTATTCGTAGTAACTTTTTGACTTTCTCTTGGTTTAAACCATTAACATTTATTGACTTTAAAAGGAAGTTTTGTTCTTCCATTTTTGGTCTGTCTCCAGGTGGCCGCAAATTTTAAATGGATATAAATTTATTGTCTAATGTTAATGATTAAGTGCTTATATCTTCCCCACTTTGAGGGGAACCTGGATCAATTTTCTCTGATTGGGTTTCTGGTTCACTTAACGGACTTTCAGAATCACTGGTTAGATTGAATGGCCGACTTCCCCACATTTGGAACATTTTCGGTCCCTCTCACACCCCCTATACCATGACCTAAGTTTAAAACCTAAAACATAGAAATAGGGTGGTATTTTTTTCTCTTTTCCTTGTTCTACTCTGATCATACGGACTGCCGATGTTATTCCTGTATAACCCCAAGAGTCCGCAAGTTTGTTTCCCTTACTGTTCACCCCAAACCTGTCTTTTAATTTCAATTCAATCTCCGTTGTCTCTATGTAAAAAGGCAAGCCATGGAAATGTATTTCAACCATTTTAGGGCCTAAATCCCTTTCAATCGGCGGGGCTTGACTAACATTCATCCTGATGTTTTTCACCATAAAGGAATCTACATCAAGAACTGATGTCTCTGAATCCCTAGGATATAGCATGAACCTTTTTGGTCACGAATTCTGAAGACATACAATCTTTCTCATATCTATACCCATTGCTTTAAGAGCAGCTAAAATTTCTAGCTGTTTGGGTGTTTCATCCGAGCCTGATATTAAAATCTGACATCCCTTGGGGTGATGTGCTAAAAGCACATTGTCGGACACCGTACATTTATAGTATAAGTGTAGTCTCGACCTCATTTCCCGATTCATATCATTGGTTTCTGTCTCTTGATGAGACATTGTGACACTGTAAACAAAGTAGCAATACTGTGTAAGAAATAATGAAAAAAAGTAAGGTGCAGTGAAAATAATTTACACAAATGTGAATAATGAAGAAAATATAGCCCTTTGTAGACAGTGAATAATAAATCCAAATAATCCACACAGATTTTTGCACAAGTAATATTGAAGTACACAATAACGAGTATCTACACTTCTCAAAAGACTAGCCTATCTTTCCTACGATAAGATACTTTTGGTCCCGTAATTATTATGAAAAATATTCTGCCTTATATACTCTCAATTAGGGGAGCATAAATCACGGCAAAATTACCGTGACCCCGTGATTCTTGTTGTTCACTGACTTCAAGTGATAGGAAGTCAGGCACATGCAAATCGTTACATGCCGCTTACCTTGGAGAAATATACTTATTCACCCCAGGCAATGCATGAACGACGAAACAAAGAAAATGGTGAGATTAGTTTGTAAATCAATTAGAAAATAAATTACATTTTCGCCTAATTCTGTGACACTATGACTCAGCTTTGATTGGAACCCGGGCAATGACATTTGTAGACAGATCAGCTAGCCATTGGTACATATACATATATATTACATTTTATATTAGTTTTGTTCTCACCCTGTATATTAATTATGTAAGATCTATTAACGATAATTGTTTCTCAATTATTAAAGATGGCGAAGAAATGCTTTACGCTGTGTAAATGTCCTTCACGGCACATCGACTGACTGACAAAATATGCTTTTCAGTAGTATATGTATTGGTCATTATTGTCTTTGAGTCTTATGTGTGCATTTTGTTCAACAGAAAAAGACACTGTATTTCGTATGTATAACTCACTGGTCCGAGTTCCAAGCCTTCGTCTTTGAAAGTTAAATGTGACTATATCTTAAGCGAAAAGATATAATATTGCCTAATGTATAAAAATTAAGGAATGACCGTGTTTTTCATACAAAATAGTTTTGAACATACATTTGTCTTCTAGAATTGTAAACGCATAGGTCTTATTTTCTGTCCGACATTGACCTGCTACAATTCTGAAATATTTCATTCATATCTAAGAGAAATGATGAATTGAACATAATGCGTACTGTACAATTTTGTTTTCTTCATTGCCGGACTGATCAATGTTTTTCTTGTTGATAAGTATTATAGAGCGTTTTGTATTAATCGGTACGCAACAATAAATAATATTAATTGCCAGCTTCCACATATATAAAATCTTAAAGCTTTCTAATTCGTTATATTACCCTCCACAAGCTTTGTCACAAACATTGAAACAGAAGGTTTACTATATCGATTGAAACCGACAGGGTAGAATAATTATTTCGATCGACTATTTGCAACCAAGCGTGGTTGTACCATTAATCAACCAAATTGTATTCTCATCATGACACAAAGCACTTCATTGATTCACTTCTATCACTGAAGAACGACCTTTTAGTTGGTGAGCTACTTTTTGGCTTATTTAAACGAATATAACTTCAAAAAAAAATTATATTTACAAACAGCTTGCAAACATACCAATTAATACATTTTAGCAACAATAGTAATTTCCTTGTGTCTTGCTTTAACTTTGGTCGGAGTTAAGGGTCATAAATTATGTTAGTATTGCAAGGTTGATAGAGGAGAATTTTACGTTTCAGAAATGAAGTTATTAATCACACTGCAAGCCTTTCGGATTTGGAAATAAATGGCATATATGCCGTATTTATACCCATTCTTACACAATTATACTAAATAAGTAAGAAACACAACTGTAATGGTGCAAAGGCTTATGTAGTTTAATACAACACAGAAAATAGCCATTACAATAGCATACATCTGCTCAAATACAATCAGCAGGAAAGAAACATTAAAGTGAGGTGATTTAGTTTTGTTTTCGTAGGAAGTATTTTCATGACATTAAAGCTACACATTAGACAAGTAATCAGACTGGATTGAAAACTAATATCTCATATTTTTCAGTTGGTAAATTCAATCGTTTGCTCTGAACATACCAAACATATTGCAAGTATCTACGTTTATCCAGAATTAATGAGTAAATGATAAAAAAAAAGTTTGAGTATCCTGTCACGCAGCTCTGAACCCCGAAACAAATTCCAGTTTCATGCTTGGCTAAAATATGACGACTGCAATATGGACCTGGAAAATACAAGGGACTGATTTAATTAATTTTCACCTCGAATAAATTGCAATAGTGCTGCTTTACCAAATATTAAAGTCAAGTGCATATATTATTTATAATCGTCATCGTCACAGTAATTTTCTTTGCCCTAGTCAATACCATCATCATTGTAAGATTATAATCAAATCAACAAAACGTTTATTGCATCCCAATAAATTAATTAAACCATTATAAGCAGATAAATCTGAAGTGCACATTTAGCATTGTGTTTTTTTTTTTTTTTTACCATGAATGGATGCAGATGATACAGAGGTAACTCGAGTAGATATGCGAATGAAACAGTCTGGCTCTTCATTTGTACTCACTTATGTATGATGAATCTTAACACACAGTCCCTGTTGACACCACTGCACAAAAAGAGAAAAATATTTTTTTGCATAATTTAAAATGTATAAAGCGGATCGTTATATTTCGAAGCATTATAGACATAGGCTTCTTAATTTAATTGATATTAAACAATTTATTATAAAACCAAATATAATTTAATTAATATACATTAAGTTGCATACCTCATGGATATTTGAACGAACTGTCATCTGATTTATGAGTTTTAGAACCTAAAAATATAACCATGATTTTCTTGATAATTTGTAGCCGAGAGAAGAAGACTAACATGTAGTGAAATATATATATATATATATATATATATATATATATATATATATATATATAAATATATGTAAATAGATATATATATATATATATATATATATATATATATATATATATATATATATATAAATATATCGATATATATGTAGATATATATATAAATATATGTAGATAGATATATATATATATATATATATATATGTATATATATATATATATATATATATATATATATATAAATATATAGCTATATATGTAGATATATATATAAATATATGTAGATAGATATATATATATAGATATACAGAAATATATATATGTATATATATATATATATATATATATATATATATATATATATATATATATATATATATATATATATATATATATATATATACATATATGTATATATATGTGTATATAGAAGGAGAGATTACCATATTTACTCCACACGTGGTTCCAGGAGCTGCACTGTAATACTTCTTTTTCAGGCGTGTTTTGCTCGTTGGATGCGTGCAACGCATGAATCGACATCTATTCCCAGGCAGTGCC
>JAQISU010000080.1:85000-125000 GCA_029339505.1 Unio delphinus
GTAGGAGAGACCTTAAAATAATTAAAGAAAACATTTTTAATCAAAGATGCCGTTCAAATGACGCACGAATCCATACTTTTGGTAATCTACTTTACTTGAGACTTTTAAATAAAATTTAATATATCCCCTACATCAAATATACTGGTGAATCGTAAAGCTAATTCTAAAATCATTGTGTAGTCAGAAACAGATATAAAAGTATATATATATATATATATATATATATATATATATATATATATATAAAGAGAGAGAAACAAGAGAGAGAGAGAGATTTTAATGACATTTCTAATACTTTTCAATATTTCTCCTTTCAACATATTGTTTTAGCTGCTTCTGAGACAGAACGTCTTGTAAAGGAAATCTGTATGGATTCACAGTCGTTATACAGTAGGTCCAAAGGTTCTAAATTCTTCAACTCTGTTCAACATTCTTCAATCGGTTTTTTTAATGGTTTATATATAATGTGTCATGATCGCTATGTTTCAGCTTGTTTATCTTGTATTACACCTTTCACAAAGTATTTAAGATTACTTTTATATTATTATAATGTTTAGACTGACTTACCTAGTGAAAGTTTAAACGAAAATCATAAAAAAATGTGACTAATTCAGTAAAAAAAAGAGTATTTATTGTAAATTAAATTTTAATATAACATATTAATTATTGATTAAATACTTATTCATTTATATGATTATAAGTATTATGCCAGTCTTAATTTTGTACTATATAATTTGAATTTTTATTAAATATTGAACATGATTTAATAATATATTAAGTTATAATAAATTTAAAATTGTAATTTATGCGTCATACAAATAGTAATATACTCGCTTATCTCAATTCCTTTATAAATGTTATATATAGTTTTCAAATGAGATATATGTATCTTTCATAATTATTAATTGTATATATATATCAATATCATTTATATCAACTGTATATGCATTTTCCCCAAGTAAATTAGTCGTTAAAGTATAAAACAATTGCACATGGAAACAATTGGTGAAGACGCTATCATGTTTATTTAATAGTGTTTATATAAATGGTCACTTAGAAAAATAATTATATTTAATGAAGTAAGCAATGAGATTGTATTCAGTCGCACATTGAACGTGTTGGTGTTGCTAATTATATAATTTGCTTTTCGTGAACTAATTTAATTTTAGCTTATATTTATAAGGCAATACATTTAACATATAAATATGTATAATTATGCTTATATTCTTGTTATACTAATCTGTCAGGACAAAATCACGCCTTCCTCATTGAAAGTCCTATTTTGTTCTCTACGCATGCATTGTCATGCTAACACGGATAGATTGTATATGTCTGTACGTAAATGTGAGTGCATGTGTTTTTCAACTTATTAAAAACGGCTTTTGAAAACATTGAACAATCACTATCCAAACTAGGGAATCTGATCTGAGCCATAATATGCTATCAAGTGTATATGTTTAATGTTGTATACAATATATGTTGCTCGTCACGCTGCCATGTTTAGTTTATATTTAACGTTTTAGTTCCATCGCATGTAGATCATTTGGTAAATGAAAGCTTTTAGTGCTAAATTCTGAGTGAATTTGCTATCAGCAACAATTTTTGAGGTTAATTACTAGGTTCACATAAACACCAAGGTTCTACGTACAGCTGCAAGCAAACTGATGAGCAAACAGAAATGAAGAATAATGAGTCAATTGAATATGATTAGGGCACGTTATTGCATTTAATACGTTTGTAAACTTTAAACCTATTTTAAAATGAATACTGAGAAAAATCCATTGTCTATGGCTGATGTTAGGAATATTATGCCAGGAACAATCAAACATTTTATGCGTGATGGTTTTTATGTAACTATAAATCGAAAATCCTGCTTAATGTTTACAAACTGAGAATCAAATGATAATACTGAATACTCTAATGGAATGTCGTAACGAAGAACGATTTAGGTAAACGTACACATTCTAGGATAATTGAACCGCTAACATTAATCTGAGATTGTTTTCGTGATATTTAAGTTATCGTTTCGACTTTGTATGCATAACATGATAGTACAATCTTTAGATCACACGTTCTGTAAACATTTTCTACCAAATCAGTTGGGAACAGCTTGAATATACCATCATGTTTAATGGTTAGTGCCTCCAAAATAATAAACCAGTCCATGGTATGCATCTTGGATAATATAACTGCTATGATACGTTTCACCGAGATGTAGTGAAATATAAAGATTACGAGAGAGAGAGAGAGAGAGAGAGAGAGAGAGAGAGAGAGAGAGAGCGAGAGAGAGAGAGAGAGAGATTGTACTTACCGCCATTTTTTCTTATCCTTATGTCACCAAGATGCAACTTGTATCTAAATATAAAACATAGTAATGTGTATTTGCACAACATACCGCAAACATCAACGCATGTTTAAATTATTTTGTTTAATTGACCTTTTCTCGTTGAGTGACAATAGAGTAGCAAATGCCTTAAGGCCTTTGTTATGTTTATTAGAGTTGTTTACCAATATGTATGATTAGGGTCTAGCCTTTCTTAAAATCTTTGAATGTTCTGTATGAAACCCTTCGATCCAAATCCCGCTAATTTTATTATAGGACTAGTGGTCGAACATTTCAGATGATTTGTGATTTAGTTCAAAATCCAGTACGTCCCTCTTAATGTTTTACTTTCTGGATTTTACTAAACGTCTCGGTTTTGTTATTTTTTGAAACTGAGTGTAATGCCTTAGAATCGAAACAAATATTGAAGCCTTGCGTGGAATGTGACTTTAAACAAATGAGAGAATATAATAACTTTGAGATTTTTATTGACATTATTTCGTTAGATTCGATGTTAAAGGAAACGGTTTTAATTTCACATATGTCATCAATATTACGCGAAACAACATGTTGGAGTCTACTGCTTTGAGGTTGATTAGTAAGTCTACAGTTTGGTTTTAATCGAAATATTAAAAGAATTACAATACAGATAAATACATAGAAAAAGATTTAGGAAAACGTCAGGTCCGGAAACTGGATGTGACAATACAAATGTTGTTAGAGAGAGAAGAATCATTATACAAGGGATTAACATAAATGCAGAGTGAGATAAAGAGTGAAAGCAACATGAAGAGAAGCAGATCAACAAGGAGAGAAACAATGTTAACAAAAGACTAGCTTTGAAACCGAAAGAAGTACATCAGCACATTCCAGATTTTGATGACATTGCTGAAAACTTGAAATGGCCAAGACAGCCTTATACTTTTGTATTATGTAGCGATTGTTAAAACTCGTGAAGTTTATACTTCAAAGTATTAATTACGAGTTTATTAAGACATGCATATTGTAGGGGTAAGATTTGCGAAATAATGCATATTTACAAAAGTTTACGGAATGAATAAAATATGTTATATGGCAATCGACTCAAAAGTTAAATAAACACGGAAGAAAATACGTCAGAATGGTTGAGTTCGGTAGCTTATAATGTGCATATATGAAATTATTTATTTCTTTATTCTTTCTAAATGAACCTAGTCCATCTAAGATGTTTAACGTAATTTCAGCGAAAGGTAAAATTTCAAAATAAAAATCAAAGTATTTCGGTGTGGTGACTCACTAACTACTGTTATGTTTTTTCTTTATTCGTGTTATCTTCCTCATGATTCGAGTTTGGTCATACATATATGAATTCAAAACAATCAGTCACGTCACTTAACGACGAATAGTAGTCTTCGATTAGCTTTGTTGATTGAAAAAACATTGGATAATAAAAGGGTTTCGAATACAATGATTGTCTACAAAATACATTGATTTCATGCCTTTTGTATATTTTAAGCAACATGAAATCAACATTCTGCCAATTTTCCTCGCTACGTTTTTAACATGGAAAAGGTGAAAAACACGTAACGTTAAGTTTACGATTGGCTCGATTTAATGATTGAGTTCAGCTAAATGTGTTTCGGTGTATGCAATTACTAAAATTATGATATATAAGTTATACTGATAAACGAGCAGAGCAATAACTCTAGGAAATAGAATATAAATTATATACATTAAATAGCCTATATCTTTTTTTGTTTAATTGTTATTTAGCAGGTACTTTATCAGCTAATGATCCTAAATCAATGCGAGATGCAAACACAGACGTGAAACCAAGGACCATTTCAAATGATCAAAAGCGACATTAACCTTTTCAGGAATATTCTACAGAGATATACTATTATTAAGTAATACGTTTTAGTAGGGGCTTAATGACAAAGTTTTTAAATCTAGCACTTAACAGTTTCCTGCTTATTCATTCATAATGCATACGTTTAGTTAACAAGCTAAATTATACTGGCAAACGAGTGATGGATTAGTCTGTGTTAAAATGCTCAAATAATTTGAATGGACCTCAAAAACATACACGCGATGATGATTGGAGCACTTAAAATTTATTTTAATCTAGTGAAGGTGATGTTCACATTTCCACTGCACCTTCTAATTTAATGTTGAACGGGAGATACAAAAGTTTGGAGAAAATATGAATTACTATTTATGGGAAACCTTTAGAATTTGTCACCAAGAATAATATGCTCAGCAATTATCCGTTGATAAAATGTCTTCTGTTTATATTATAACCTTCTATACTAGATTTGTTTCATTAAGAACACATCTATTTCAGACATGGTTATACACATGTACTGGTCCCAAAACATAGAAACTCATAGTCTAGTATTCAAACAAATTGCATTGCATCTGCATCCCATTCATCGGCTGATTTCTAGTTGCTTTACAGCATTCCATTAGGCTACATCTTGCTCAAGAAATGTGACTGTATTACTATTACTAAGGCCATACAGAGGCAGGCAAAATGTACTTACCTGTAAAACGTTATTATTGCTCTTAATTGCCTTATCTTTTTGTATTGTTCTCTTTCACCCTTGTATCCCACGAACGTGCATCAGATCACCTCTGCATTCTAGGCTATCTCAACGTATCAGTCCCTAACTCTCTGCCCTTTATTTGATACTGACAGAAAACTCCGTATGATAATAACAACCAAATTCATGCATGACATCCAAGAAAACGCAACAACTTACTTACATGATACAGCAGAACAACTCGACAACTGCCTGCGTTCATTGCTTGAGAAACATGCCAAAGCCACCAAATGCAGATTATCAATAAAAGCGCGTTTTCCATGATATAGCAGTGTTAGAGACCAGTCTCGCACTTCTAAAAGACATCTACCAGAAACAGAGAGAGTTTTGCATTCCGCCAGACTCACTATTCATAAACAAATCTATGAAGCCGCTATGAAGAACGTCACAAACATAGTCCATTTAGCGAAATTATTCCACTACAGTACTAACATCACGGAGGGTAACAGCTGCAAAGAGCTCTTCGAGATAACTAACAAACTAATATCAATGAACAAATGTACACCACTTCCAAATATCTTCTCTGCAGTAGACTTTCCGGACCTATTTGAAAATGTATTCCGTGACAAAGTATAAATCATTAGAGGTTTGCTTGACAACACAATTTCAATTGACCAGTAACCATACAGTTATGATACATAATTTCAGCGACAACCATTAGGAGCATTTGAACCTGTATATATTGAATTAGTACGGACAATTGTTATGTGGACTGCACCAAAACTGCTATCGTAAAGCCTCTGCTGAAGAAACCAACAATTAACCTTAACGATTTAAAGAACTACCACCCAGTTTCTAATCTCCCATTCATATAAAAAAATCTTAGAAAAAGATATTCTATCCCATCTGGTATCTTATTTGAATTGCCACAGTACTAAAACAACACTTCTGTAAGTATTTAATGAGATTCTCTCTGCTTTGAAAAGTAGAAAGATTACTGTCCCTACCCTCTTTGATTTCTCTGCAGAATTTGACAAAATAGTCCATGATATATTTCTTCACCGTCTCCAGCATGTATTTGACATGCAGAATATAGCATTGCATTGGTTTAAGTACTACGTAGTTAACGGGACACAAATTGTAACTGCAAATATAATACATCCCAGGTAAGTTGATTTATGTTTTTGGTGATCACCAGGGGTCTGTTTGTGGCACTGTTCACATCATTATATACACTCAGCCGCTCTCAAATGTCATAGATAATCACCCAGTGTCTCAGCAATTGCACGTTGATGACACCCAAATATACAAGTTTAGCCTCCCAACTGTTATTGATTCTACCATCCATGGAGTAGAGAGGTGCATTTCGGATGTGAAATAATGAATGACATGTACAAACTGCAGATAAATGATGATAAAACTGAAGCTATTATGGTAACAACACAAATCCTTTCTACTTCACTTCCTTTACCTCAGACAATAAATATCAGCAATACCAACATTAAATTCACACAGTCAATACGAAACCTAGGTGTTACTCTAGACAGTACTCTCATATTGTACCAACATATCATGAACATATTCAAGGCTGCATATCTTGAAATAAGACGCATAAGCTCCATTTGCAAATATGTTTCAGTTTATTCCACTTAAAACACTTGTTTGTTCATTAACACTTTCGAGACTGCTGGACTATTGTAAGTAGATTCTCTCTGGTTCGTCACAATATCAATTCCTTAATCTTCAAAAAAGTTCCAAACACAGCTGCTCATATCATCTTTAGAGTACCTCGATCAGAGAACACCTCAACACTGCTCTGTACTATACACAATCAATTCCATACTGAGCAAAACACAAAATTTGTTGTCTGTGCTATGTTTAAATAACAGACACCAGTCCAACATACCTATCCGGCCTCACCCATTTGTATACACTAGAAAGATACTTACGCTCTTCTTCTGACAATCGTATTCTCATTGTTCCCACTATGAAAACAAAGTCTTATAGACAACGTTCATTTGCATACCAGGGCAAGGCGACGTGGAACAAATTGCCCATTGAAATTAGACACAAAGACACAGTGGTCCATTTTAAGTGTGCTCATTTCTCACCTTTTTCTAATGCAGGAACAAAGTTAGAGACCTAATAATGTTTTGTATCTGATACGTTTTCAACATGTTTTATATTTTCCAATATCATGCTTTTTATTATTTGTTTTTCTTTAGTATAGTCGTTTCATTATAGTTGTTGTAAAGCTCTTAGACCTTCTAAAGATTAGGCGCTATACAATGTCCTCATTATTATTTGTATGATTATGATTATAATTATTATCATTATTATTATTATTATTATTATTACTATTATTATTATTATTATTATTATTATTATTATTATTATCATTATTATTATTATTATTAGTAGTAGTAGTAGTAGTAGTAGTAGTATTCTCTTTACAGGAGGTAAAATATATATACTATGTATGGTTCAAATGCATAGTTTGTTGTCAGTTAAAGGATATAGAATTAAGAATTTATGATTGGTTAAAATGATTTATCTGATATGAGATAAAACCTAGAAATACATGATGACCATATCCTTGCGGTAATAATTACATACATTATCGAAAGTAATTCAGAAAAAGGTTCTGTAACTGGATCAAATGTATTTCAAATTGATCTCACCTATATTACACACCTCTACAATTGCTTTGTCATCAAGTGAACATAGTTTGTATCGTAATAACGCAATTGCATGTTTATCACAACTAATTGAACTTTCACATGCAAGAGGGAATATGGTAATATGTTGGCTGTTTCACAATGTATTAAGCTTTATTGAGAAAATATTAAAATTCATACTTCCAGCTTCCGTAACATGTTTGAATCTACTACTTTTGTATCATGAGGGTAATCATTATGTCCCCAGTGTAAATGCACTTACCGTGTAAAGAGTATAACTTGGTCGTAATCTAGAACATGCTTGAGTGCACCCGATAAGTCCCATTGACACAGATCAGCCAGATAATATCTTGCATTAATAAATGATGTTCCGTTAACTGATTCCACCTGAGAGAATTGGTGTGGAAAATGTGCCTGCGCCTTTAAAAGAAGGAAACGCATGATAATTAATTGGATTGAGGTTTTCGTTTATTGCTGCTATTTACCGAATATCAATTGAAAAATAGCCACACGAGAATATAAAGCATACATAATTAACACATACAAATATAATATTGAATAATACATACTTAAAAAATAACAATATAATATTGAAGCATACATAATGAAAACATACAAATATAATAGTGAAGCATTCATCATTGAAACATACAAATATAATATTGAAGCATACATCATTAAAACATAAAAATATAATATTGAAGCATACATACTTAAAACATACCAATATAATATTGAAGCATACATAATGAAAACATACAAATATAATATTGAAGCATACATCATTAAAACATACAAATATAATATTCAAGCATACATAATTTAAACATACAAATATCATATTGAAGCATACATCATTAAAACATACAAATATAATATTGAAACATTCATACTTAAAACATACCAATATAATATTGAAGCATACATTATGAAAACATACAAATATAATATTGAAGCATATATAATCAACACACAAATATAATATTGAAGCATACGTCATTAAAACATACAAATATAATATTAAAGCATATATAATCAACACACAAATATAATATTGAAGCATGCATAATTAACACATACAAATATAATATTGAAGAATACATCATTAAGACATACATATATAATATGCTTTGCAATAAAGAAAGTCAAAGATAGAGATGACTAGGAAAAGACATAGAGACTGTAGAACGGTTAAAGCTATCATAAAATTCCAAATCAGAGATAAAAACACAATCACACATTGCGCCATATAAACTAAATCTGACATTTGCGTTATCTATATCATGAGAGCTATCCATCCTATGTGAATTGTGTGTTCAAAATCAACTATGCAAACCATTTCTACTATGTATTATATTTTTGCTATATATGCAATTTGTACTGTATATACTATTTTTGCGACATATTATATTTATACTTTATATACTATCTTTACGATATTTCTCTATTTTGTATTATATATATTACTTTCACTATATATTCCATTTGTACAAAAATACTAATTGTACTATATATACTTTTTTTACTACAAATTATATTTGTAATATAGATAAGACCTGTTTGTTTGTTTGATTATGATCTTTAACGTAGCTTTAACAAATTTTGAATCTTGTCGCTACGATGTCTGAAGTGAGACAGTTTATTGCGATGTCTAGCACAGGATATTCATGCCGCAGAAATGTAGCATGATGTCCCAACAAGTCACACTATCCTGACACCAGACCGACAAGTCCTAACACTAAACTCTTAATGCTGACACTCAAGCGAGGCAGCTCTTAGCACAATTTTTGTAAATCTTTGGTATGACTCGGCCTGGGATCGAACCCCGGACCTCCGCGGCGGAAGCTCTAACAACTAGGCTACCGGAACCATGATACCATTTATAATATGTATACTATATGTACTATGTATGCTTTTTTTACTATGTATACTAGTATGAATATATATTACATATATAAACACACATATATATATATATATATATATACATATAATTATATATACATATATATATATATATATATATATATATATATATATATATATATATATATATATATATATATGTAGTATACAACTCTGCCTGTATCTATTTAAATGAAATATGTTTGGTTTTGAACGCAATGTGCGAAATATAATTATTATGACTAATGAAAATATATTTATGTTTGAGAGTGAAATATTAAATGCAAAAATCCCTATAATATTAACTGGAACAACGGTATTTATATTAAATAAAATCTAAGGTAGTATTGTTTTGCTTGAGATGAATTACTACATCAAATATTGTTCCAACCTAATCGAGAGTTGGTAGTGAAGACAATAGGACTGAGTATCATTGAACCACGAATTGAATCAAACTTTAACAGTCTAACTCAACCAGTACTTTAATTGAAGCAACACCTATCCATGAATACAATATACTTGATTTAACCAAAATATCGTAATGTATAATCCCCTCTACCGAAATACAGAAATGTTAGGTTTATATATTTTGAGATACAAATTATGGCAAACATAATGGTCCGCTACACGTATCACTTATTGCGGATCATATTGGATCAATAAGGGCATGTTGTCGCAAACATTATGAAAACGTGGACATGATAATTTCAATATGAAGCTGACAACCGTTTGAAACCTTCAATGTTGACAAACAATTCTGTAAAGATCTCGCACATAATCGCTCCATATGGTGCACTTTTATACATACTTGAGCTACACACTGTAAACTGGCAACAATTATAAATGTGG
Organism: Unio delphinus; assembly: GCA_029339505.1. Taxonomy (NCBI): domain Eukaryota; kingdom Metazoa; phylum Mollusca; class Bivalvia; order Unionida; family Unionidae; genus Unio; species Unio delphinus. The sequence continues at coordinate 95,278 of JAQISU010000080.1, forward strand.
TGTTGAATCCTAAATATGAGAACATCACAATGTTTTCAACAAGAATGAATAATATCAGTGCGGTACTATATCTAGTATATGCTATATGCATTTGAGTTTATCCCACATTCAGCGACGTAACGCTAACTCTTTGTAACCAAATTCGATGAATAAAGCAGTACTGATAGATAAACTGAAAATGTAATGAGTAATAAGACAATCTAATTGTTTCTCTGATTAATCTATCAACGATAGTTCTAGCTGATGAAGAAACGTTTGCATACATATCAGTAGCAGAAATCCTAACTTTAGGAGATGGAAGATCTATCTTAGTCTTTCTTATCAGAATGGTACTTAGAATGAAATATCTGACTTTCACCGGGTGTTCACCCACAACATGTACATATTAAGAAAAGCACTTCATCACATATACATAATCAACGGATCAAAACATATTACCTGGAAAACTAAGATATGACGAATCTTGACATGGATTTCAAAATTAGGATCGTTTATTCCTGTGTAGAGTTGGTCTACCTATGAATAAGATAAAGATAATTTGTATAGCGAGTATAATTTTCATATCTGGCATGAACGTGTTCAAATTGTTGTTTTTGCTTTCAATTCCTTCTCAATGGCTATGAATTATTTTATCGTTTAGCATATGTGCAGACTAAAAGCAAAAATATGACCCTCAATAGAAAACCTATATTACAATCTAACAACTTACGGTGTTTACTGAAACGACCAGACTGCAATCGACTGTGTCACTTTAATGTGCTCTACCTAACCTAAACTATACTAAGATAAAATTACATTTTTTTGTGTAATGAGCGATTATACAGAGATTTTTTTTCTGCCCATATTGATGTTGCTCGATTCCTTTCTATGGCGTCTCGTTTTAAGCAAAGTTATTTAGAATATGCATAAGCTGAAAATGTATTCAGTTGTCCGTTAACAATACTTACACCATTTATAATGTATGAGAAATATCTTCTTATGTTCATTGATGCCTCAGATATCCTTTCGGTGCTACTTAATGAGTTGTTTGCCAACTCTAAAAATCTGCAGGTGGAACGTATACATACATCAATGCCAAAATATAGATACCGAAAAATTTACCTGTATACCTACATATATATAATGATTCAAACCTACATTGATCCAAATACATATATACATACGTACGTACGTACGTACGTAAAAACATACATACATACATACATACATACATACATACATACATACATACATACATACATACATACATACATACATACATACATACATACATACATACATACATCGCAAAGCAAAATCGATCAATTGATAAAAAAGAGCCCGCGATGTTTACCATGAAAGAAGATGCAACCCTCACAAGAATACCACCCCCGTAATTTGAATTCGGCCTCTTTGATGAAGATATATAATATTTATCCTTCGTGCTATAGGAATGAAAAACATTATGTTGGACTGTTTGCATCCGTTCAGTTGAGTAATTAATTAATGCATATAGTTGCACAAAATTCAACAATGAATGGCAATATATATTTAGCAAACTAAACCGATCATGTAAGCAAATTAGTTAATGTAAAAGTTTAAATAAAGAAAGCTACCATATGGAAGAGAAACAGAAATAAATATAATCTAATGTGTGTGCCATAAAGTTAGTAACACACTATATCCCAGAGAAATTCCGGAGAAAGATAAGTTAATATTTTGAGTAGCTAACGATTATGTACGTGTAGAACAAGTTCTTGCAAGATAGGGAACATGGATTAAGATACTAAGTTGTTTAAGGAAAGTATTTCCTTCTTTTATCAAATGTATTTATGTGTATGATTCTAAAAGGTACACACTACATTGGATTTTATGGGTTGTATGTTTAAGTAGGACGTTGCGTTGAACTTCATATTGATAAATAGAAGTCAGATTGTCATATAAATTCCGAGTCGAAATACGCGATACTATATATATATATATATATGTTTGTGTGGGTGTGTGTGGGTGAATGTGTGTACAAATTACAAATATATATATATATATATATATATATATATATATATATATATATATATATATATAGAGAGAGAGAGAGAGAGAGAGAGAGAGAGAGAGAGAGAGATGTTTGTGATTGTGATACAAAAGGAATACTTACAAGTCCCAGACAGATGAATCTGGTACCACGACAACCTTTACGGTGTATACTGTCTTCACATTATCTGTCGATGGAATTTGATGTAGTACAAAATACCATAGAAAGTCATATTCTCACGAAGCATGAATTCTATATCAAACCGTACCATTTATCTTCAATATGATGCAACATATTAATATAGTTTTGAATCCAAAAGGTTTGTGACAAAATAAATAACAAGCACTTGTCACATCATTAGTTATTTACTTTCCGTACACTTCCGTTCCAAGTTCAATTAGGAAAGCAAACATATCTTTAAAATAGAATCAGAAAAGCAAAAAAAATCATTAATTTAAAATCTCTTTATTTGCTGTATATTTAAGTTATCTTGCTGTCAACAAAGCGGACCAAGAATTGTGTGTGTCTATTTATGTTCAAAATATAATAGCTTTTACAGACCTTTACGTTCTACTACCATGTCTCTTTCGTTATTTGCTTCGTCTTGTTGAAATTCTTGGTCTCTTTTGATATATAATTGATCGTGCTGAACTGGCATATCTATTTCGATATTTGATAGCTGCTGTATATATGGTATGTCTCTTTCGATATTTGATTGGTCCTGCAGAACATAGCGTTTGGCAAGAAGATCCGTATTTTCCAAGACGTTTCTTGTTGCGAAGTCGTCCTTGGAAGGTTGAAGATCATAATTTCTGTCGCCGATTTTAATGTTTCCGCTCTAGTTGATTCAAAATTATATATATATATATATATATATATATATATATATATATATATATATATATATATATATATATATATATATATATATATATATATATATATATATATATAATACGTGTGTGTGTGTGTGTGAAGGTGTATGAGATTTTTTTGCTTCCATGATCTCTGTTTATTTCCAAATTCATTTATCTTATCATTTAAAAAATCGGTGGTAGTCGACGTTGTGTCATCCCATATATTGAAAATACTAGATAACTGTTTAGTAGAATGGCCATAAATTAGGAAATAGAATATAATAAGCATACCCATTGTGTGGATTACACAAGGAATTGATATGATTTGTTTCAATTACAGTTTTTCTCTTTTTTATCATGGAAACAAGAGTAAAGATAATATATATATATATATATATATATATGTATATATATATATATATATATATATATATATATATATATGTCTATTGAAAAAGTAATTAGCATAAATATCAGTTATGTATTAAAACTGTAACATAAAGGACCAAAGGATTTGAAAAAGAGTCAAGTCTAAAGCATAATTAGTCTAGGTTGTAAGACCAATTTATATCTACACTTTCCAAATATTACGTGAGATATGCCTATTGTAAGGAGTCAAATAAAGTTTTCTACAAAATATGATGCTAGCCTATTTTCTTATACTTGGATAGTTTTAGTCAATAAATTGTCCCGACCAGGATTTCACAATTTTGTGGAACTAGCATCTCAAACTCAATTGATAAGTGTCATGTAGAAGAAGAAGCTTGCTATGTCTGTTTACCATCAACATACGTAAATGTCATTCTAATATTCTAATATATCTACAAACTCATTTGGACAAAAACAAAAACAATATGTTGAATTAATCAAGTTAAATTAGGTGCGAAAGTTACAGACATATGTAATAAATGAAAAATCAGTGTCGATCTATATCGGACAAAGTCTTGAAGACAATTTAATTTAGGTGTACAATTCATCTATAAGGAAATTTTATACTGACATATGAATCTATAAACTTTTTATGTTTTATGATTTATAAATCGTAAGCTAAATTCATTGTGTAGGCTGCAAATATTACACACTTAATTATATCATAGAAAAATGACGTCATAATGATGTCTCTCTTGTGCAGTATATATGAATATAAGACAAAATATATAAAGAAATTAAAAGTCTTCGTTTCACAATCGTATCTTTAAGCAGATCATAGAATCATATTCATATGACGAAGGTTTTGTTAAAGAAAACCCATCCTAATAAATATTAAGTTTTATTTTCTATGTAATCTTAGATGCTGCTCATATACACCTATCATACATAGATCGATAGATAGATAGATAGATAGATAGATAGATAGATAGATAGATAGATAGATAGATAGATAGATAGATAGATAGATAGATATAGATATAGATAGATAGATGGAGGGAAATATAGATAGACAGATAGATAGAAAGATATATAGATAGATAGACATATAACAACACGAAAATGAATCGTGTTGTACCGGTAAAATATAAATAACTGATTATTTTCTTTCATTTCATGTCAATTTAAACTATGACGATCAAGATGAGATGTTATCTTTTAGATACCTATAATAGCTACACCTTTTTGTAATTACCAGTTCATGATAGGTTATGTACATACAGTCTACTGTATAGCCAATAATTAATCATTTTTAAAGCGTGAACAGCTGTTCCCATGCTAAGGAAAATACTTCTGTAAGCTGGCGAGCACTATTGAAAGTCAAACGTAATTGGCTTGAGACAGCAAAATTATTTTATATTTGATATGATAGTATTATACTTGCTATGAGTATGTCGCACTGCCCATTTGACCTTTTGACACACCTCGCAGCCATGAATGCCCCATTTTCCCTGTCTTGGTAGTAAGCCATATCCTGTTGAAATAAAAAAACTAATTATTAGATTCCAATTTGTGTAGAGAAGTAGGTAGGCATTTAAACATGCAGACAGTTGTGGAAATAATTATGTTGACATGTCTGTATTTTTTATACCTATATTACTTAATTGGGCAATTCAGTCTGTATAGATATATATAGTGGCAAGTTGTACAATATGACATTGATAACTTATTACTTATTACTTGGCACAGTGATGTCAATCCTGCAGTACGTGCTGATTTTAAAAATATATTGACTGATAACAGAGACATCAAAAGATATATGTTCAAAACGTAAATTATATATGAAGACATACCGTCTTGATTAATGAAAAATGCAATGAATGCGGGTCCAATATATTATTTATTCACACAATCAGACGGAATATAAATATATAAACACACAATTAACGCAGCGCTAACCATCAAAATATTAGACCGAAGAAAGGTGTAATAAAAAGCATTGTCCTACATAATGACCTGTTAGCTGGGGAACTTACACACTCAAAACTTATGATCGATACGACATTTACAGTATTGTTCTGTAATAATTATTTGGGTCGGTAAGTTAGTAGTTTAGTATTGGGGTAAGTAGTTTAATTTGACATTGATTTCTTAGTATTGCTTATTTACTGCAGTGTTGTCTATACTGCGCCCGGCGGACTTACCTTAAATATATAATAACTGATAACGAAGAATATGAAAGTTAACTATATTTATGAAAAAACAGAGATTAGAAATAAAGACAGTATAAATAATGAAAACATTAATGAACCCGAGTGCAATATATTCACGCAACCAAAAGGAAATACAATTAATGAAGCTAAACATGAAGATATTAACACTGAAGAAAGTGTTATCTAAAAGGATTGTCGTACATTATGACCGTATAGTTAGAAAAATTAAATCTGTATCACAGATAAGTCATTTAAAGTTTTGTTTATTTAATAATTATCAAGCGTACAATAAACAAAATAATAAAATCAACAACAGACGTTATAATACGAGAACCATGTTTTTTATGGGATATCACTTGCAAAATGAAACCATTGGTTTGATGCTTGATATATTCAAGCAAAGTATCCTCGACAGTGACATATATTTCCAACTGATTATATATTTCATTTCAGAGCACACATATATAAATGGTGATTAATTCAAATGTCTCTGATATTATTAAATCAACATACTTCACTCCTGCAATGACCAGAATAGTAAATGAGCATTAGTGTGGTTCAACAACGAATAACTGCAAAGAGTGTTAATATATTGATTGCGGACACCCGATAAATAAAAAAACAAAAACAAAAAGACATTAGGAACCAAGGGAAATAAGACAGTTAACTCTAATTAAACAAAACAGCATGTACAACCAGCTACTATGCACAATCTGTATTATCCAGTTGCCAGTGTAGTATGTATGCATCTGATAAATATATATTAGTAACGGTACATATAACATGGTCATGGACAGAAAGAGGAAACTGACCAGGCAAAGGGTACAATGCATGGGCTTAAGCAGTTATGTCTACATTCAAGCAGATATTCAACGCATCCAAACATCCATATGTTACTAATAAAATCTATCAGAATCATATGCAGTCCACATAGTCCAGATTTCATAAAAGCGACCAAAAATGAAGATCACATAAGCATCGAAAACGCGGAATCGATGTCAAGGTGTTCCCAATAAATGTGTCAATTATTTCAAAAGGTTATCAATGAAACACCATTGACACGGGGCTTCGATACATTCATTCATTGGCGTCTTAATCTCGGGAGACCATGCGTATAGCACCCTTGGGGTTTCGTCTGTCTCTGGGTTGTTGGCATCGTCTGTTGTGGCAGTCCCTCTTGCAGTTTGTGCAGACACGCTGGGAAGCCTGAGTTGCTGTGGTTTCTATCACGTGGCCCTTTCTGACTCGTTTCTCTGCTGCCTCGTATCAATGACTGATATATACCTTTACTTACTGTCAGTCTCCTGGTGCCTCGGTCCTCGGCCAGCACGTCCCAGCCATAAGGTGCGATGTCACATGCCATTAGGTCCCTCTTGCATGCATCCTTGAAACGGAGTGAGGGGCGGCCGACTCCTCTTGTGCCAGTGGCCAGGTGTTCATATAGGATGTCCGTTGGCAGCCTCCAATCCTCCATGCGTCAGACGTGTCCCAGCCATCGAAGGTGACGTTTGCTCAGCAGGGAGAACATGCTGTGCGTGTGTGCACGCTGCAGGATTTCGCTGTTTAGTACACGGTCTTGCCAGCTGCTTTTCAAGATGCGTTTAAGGCACCTTATATGGAAGGAGTTGATCCAGCGCTTGTGCCTTATGTAGGTACTCCAGGCCTTACTGTAATACAGAAGGGTGCTGAGAAGAATGCAGGCTTGGTAAACTTTGACTCTGGTTTGCACTGTCAGCGCGTTGTTTTCCCACACCCTCTTGGTCAGTCATGACATGATGGTGTTCGCCTTGCCAAGCATTCTGTCCAGTTCCTTATCGAACGAGAGAGTGTTGTTTTTGGTTGACCCCAGGTAGGTAAAGTTGTTGACTGATTCCAAGGTGACACCGTTGATTTTGATTGTAGAGGCAATGGAGGTATCTTGCATGCTGACCTTTGTTTTTTTCCAGGCTGACGGTGAGTCCAAACTGCATGCAGGCATCACAAAAACGGTCTCCCAGTCTCTGAAGGGCTTCCTCAGTGTTTGCCACAAGAACCGCGTCATCTGCAACAAAGCATCTCCCTCACGAGCACAGCCCTCACTTTCGTCTTTGAGGGCAGTCGTGCCAGGTTGAACAGCCTCCCATCGGACCTGGTGTGTATATATATGCCATCAGTGGACGAGTCAAAGGCGTAGGACAGAAGCAAGGAGAAGAAGATCCCGAATAGAGTTGGTGCCAGAACGCAGCCCTGCTTCACACCGCTGTTAACTTGGAAGGAGATTGGGGAAGATCCATCATACAGGACTGTTCCCTTCATATCTGCATGGAAAGAGATTATCATGCTTCAGAGTTTTGAAGGGCAATCGATTTTACTGAGAACTCCAAAAAGGCCATTCCTGCTGACGAAGTCAAAGGCCTTGGTGAGGTCGATTAACATCATGTAAAGTGGTTTACCTTGCTCTCTGCTCTTCTGTTGGAGTTGTCGTAAAAAGAAGATCATGTCTGTTGTCGGCCTGCCTGCTCTGAAGCCGCACTGGGATTCTGGGTACGCACAGTCTCTCAGCAACTGAATATTGTTTAGTATGATGCTGGCATACACTTTACCAACGATGCTCAGAAGCGAGATCCCTCTAGTTATTGCAGTCACTGCGGTAGCCCTTGTTTTTGTAAACTGGTCACAATTGTTGCAGCACTCTAGTCTTGGGGGACTGCTCCTTCCTAACAGCAGAGGCAAAGTAGTTCGTGCAGTGGTTGGAACAATGTTGGTTTTCCACATTTGATAGCTTCGGGCGGGATGCTGTCACTAACTGGTGCTTTGTCGTTTGGGAGGCAGTCAATTGCATTGCTGAGCTCTTCTAAGGTTGGCACTTCGTCAAGCTCCTCCATGATGGGAAGATTCTTTATGCTGCTGAGGCCAGCTTCAGTATAGCTCTGAGTAGTGCTCCACCCATCTGGCCATCTGTTGCCCACAGTCTGTGATCTTCTCTCCAATCATATAATTCATAGGAGCGACCCCTTTCACTGTAGGGCCTATTGCATTGTTGATGCCAATGTACATACCATTTATGGTTCCCGTCTGGGCTCTGTGCTGGATTCCTTCACACATCTGTTGCCAGTACTCGTTCCCGCACTGTCTAGCGATGCGTTGGGTGCTGTTTCGAGCACTTTTAAGAGCATTATGCGTCATTTTGGGCATTTTTTGTACGCTATTAAGGTCGTGCTGACTGGGTCGTTCTTTTTTGACAAACGTGGACATGGCTATTTTGTAGATGGCACCCTTCATGGCGTTCCTCTTGGCTGTGGCGTCGTGCTCTGGCAGGTACTGGAGAGCCTTGTCCAGGGCGGACACATACTCCTGTACCTTGGAAGGGACCGACATCTGTCCGGTGTTTATGCGTGGGTGTCCTTTTGGTTTTGAACGGTGTAGTGTCTTTGGCTGTGGTCTCACCCTGATGATCACGAGGGCATGGTCGGAGTTGCAGTCTGCACTGTGGTGGGTTCTGGTGGAGAGGACGATGTTGAGGGCAGAGCACCTGGTGATGACCAAGTCGAGTTGGTGCCAGTGATGGGAACTGGGGTGTTTCCATGACACTTTGTGTTGTGGCTTACCCTTGAAAAAAGTGTTTGTTATGCACAGGCCAAGGTAGGTGCGCAGCTCCAACAGTCTCTGACCATTTTCTTTGTTCTTTCCAGTACCATGATATCTGAGGCAGATAGGCCATGATTCGTGATCCTCACCTACTATGGCATTGAAGTCGTAGAGAAGAAAAAGTGATTCGTGTTTAGGGCATCCTTTAATGTGTTCATTCAGCTGCCCATAAAACTGATCCTTGGTGTCTTCTGAAGACGAGAGGGTGGGGGCGTAGACACTAATGATGTTGACAGGACCTGCAGCAGTGGCGAGGCGGATGGACAAGAGACGCTCAGTGCCCCCTGTGGGACGTTCAACCAAGCCCAGAAGATTGTTTTTTTATGGCGAAGCCCAATCCGTGCTGACGGGGATCCTCAGGTTCGTTACCCTTCCAGAAGAAATTGTAGTGTTCCTATCTGAGGGAGCCATTAGAGGCTAGTCTAGTTTTCTGGGGGACAGCTATGGTGATATTTAGCTTGGTGAGTTCTCTATCGATGATGGCCGTTTTCCTGGTATCATCAACTTCTCTGAGGTCATCGGAGATGCTTGTACACATAGTGCGCACATTCCAGCTTGCAAATCGAAATGTTGGAGTCTTCGTTATTTGTTTCTTTTTCTTTTTGTCTGGTGTGGAATTTTCGTCTGATTGTAATGTTAAGCAACACACTGAGCTCCAGACACCCACTGGAGTAGACAGACGATGGCGGGTCAACAACTTATTCACCGGGGGCTGCCCGGCTTGAGGCGGGCGGTAGTTTGAAATCGGGACACGATGATCCCTCCCACCGACAAAGCTGACCCGTGGCGCCCCTTCCCTACGCCAATCGGATGGGACTTATAACCCGTAAACTGTCAGCTTCCGTGTTGTTTCCTCACTTAGTAGCGAGACTGGAGTAACCTCTCCAGGGCGCAAGCCTAGGCATGGAACATGGAGATCCTGGGTTGCCCATGCTTCAGGATCCCCCTCTCGTCCTTTCTGATTTGGTGCAAAGGAATGTTGAGCATGACATTTGGCACCAGTTTGGATGCAGGACCTGCCGGAAGGGGCTCTACTCCGGATTTTTTGTCTTGGTTTACTCCCGTAGCCTTTCCTTCTCCCGAAGATATCCACAATCAAGTGGAAGCATAGGTTTTCAATCATAGTTTTCTTCTGCTAGAAACATTTCCTTGACCAGGCTAACGAGCTTCATCTACCCGGGTTTGGAGTTTCTCTTCTCTTAGGCTGCCTGCCAAGGCTAATGAGCCCAGTCTGCCCTCCCGGTTATACCGCCGAGCACTCGGTCGCGCCACACAACAGGCTCTGTGGAAACAAGGGGCCCCGCATGAAGGTGCTGTTGTGGATACAATAGTTTAGGAGAGGATATATGCAAGTAACCTCATGTCCATCAGAGCAAGACAGTGGTCCTGCAGCGATCACTACACCTAGGAATGAGAGGCTATGAGACACGCTTCACTTCCCTTTGGCAAGAAGGGCATCAGGCCCAGACCTTGCTTTGAGACAATTGCACAAATAATTGAGTAAGTTTGCAGACGATTCTAATCTGCAGCTACATACTTTGGAACGGACGCTCCGTGTAGAGGCGGTGAACGAGCAGTGAAAATATCAAAATTATTGCGCGTCCTCTATTTATAAAGCTAACCAAAGCAATGTTTCATAACAATTATGCCACACAGTTTGGAACTCACACACTCGAGATATATAGACACTCAAAAGCAAAATGAAACAAGAAGATAGAAGAAACATTACAGTTAAGAACGTCAAAGAATAATGGAGTCTACATGTTATGACAAGATTACTAATGAAGCAAGAGAACATACAAAATTAACTGATAACATCTTTGCATTGAAAATGAAGGTATGATATTAAAAGAAGCACTAAACCAAATCATGATGCAAACAATAGGACATTTCTTTCTTAGGAGTCAGTATGATTAGAAACGGAATCGGGAAGAAAATAATGAGCACCTTCCTAATGTGAGTAGTTGACCTGAAAATCTTTGAAGAAAAACTGTCGGCAATCTACAACATACATACATATATTAAATCTCAAGTGAAACGAATCAACCAATTTAACGCACAACAATCAACCTAATTCAGATTCTTTAAACATTAAATGTAATTTTGGAGTTTAAATATAAATGACAGTCTCCAATTAAATGCACCAAAGTAATCAAAAATCAAAAATTAAAATAGCTTTGGTATTGAAAAGGTTATGTGAGTTCAACTTTTAAACATATAAATACATATCTATAATTCTACAATATAATTTATTGAAGGGGTCACCTCTAAAGTTTTAACGAGATACATATGATGGATTAACAAGGTCTGTGCTCATAAATAAAGAAATCCTTTGAACGCTTACGTCCTTTTCCACACCAACTGTCTTTTCCAGAATTGATTGGCCGTCTTTTAAATTTCTCACAGTATATATGTCAGCATTAGGATCCACATGATAATTCCTCTTTAAGTTTAAAGTAAGAGTATCGGAATTGCGTTTCAGGAGAAAGGTCAACTTCTCAGGAAGGTCAGGGTCATCGATTGATCGCTTGTCTCTCTGAAGTCGCGTGGTTACGTATTTCAGCCAGACTGTTTCTGTTGTTGCTATCAAAATGGAGATAAACGTTTAAAATCAACGAACAAACCACAGTCAGTTACGACGTAAAAAATATATATATATATATATATATATATATATATATATATATATATATATTTATATATATATATATATATATATATATATATATATATATATATATATATATATATATATGATCAATGAGAAGAAGGTATTCTGCATTGTAGATGTAAAAAAAAAGATTCTGTTTGATAATATGGAATTAAATTTTCTAACTCACGCAAATTGTGTGATTTGTAAACAATTTATATCTTATCGCTCATTTCAAAAGCTTGTTTTATATATGATTCAGTGGCTTCAAATGTTGCTTAAGAATGTTGTGATGTATACAATTATGTCACAATTTAAAATTCTGTGTAATAATTAATTTTTAAATAGCTATCACTTATTAAATGTAATCCTTCAACAGCAAAATTAACAACCGCGGGCAAAACCACAGCACAGGATATATTTTCTCTTAACTTGCAATCATTTTCAATTTGATTTGCAACAATAAAATAGTTGAATTCGTTCCTAAAACGATATTTCAAAAGAAAGGCAAGCAAGAAAAAACGAATACATTTTTTGTACATGTATATGTATATGTACAGAAGAAGATTCAAAGTCAGGAACATATAGAAATGCAGACGGATTGGAAGATGGAAAGATGGTTGTATTGATATATATATATATATATATATATATATATATATATATATATATATATATATATATATATATATATATATATATATATATATAAAGAGAGAGAGTGAGAAAGAGAGAGAGAGAGAGAAAGAGAGAGAGAAAGAGAGAGAGACAGACAGACAGACAGACAGAGAAAAACAGACACAAGACAGAGACAGTGATAGATTTATACGTACCGATTGGGAAATATGCTGTGAAGCAGAAAACACATATATATATATTGATCATCATCGTCTACTCTAGACGAGCTGGCATCTATGGAGTTACTGTGTGACTTAATGATGACAAGTGAGCTTATATCTTCGTCTAGTCGGACCTTAATTATGTAATTTATGGCTAGCGTGTTCCGAACACGTATTAAGTTTTTTGTTCCCAAACAAATCCATTTAAAGCATATTGAGTAATGTTATGTAACTTTAATTACTTTTAATGAAAATATCTTAAGGATTTTTTCTAATCTACGGTTGTACCTTTGATGTCATTATGTGAAATGGTATCGGATGAAACTATTTACATATATTAACGAGGCTGAAATTGTATAATACACAATACAACCTAACATATAGATTGCAACATAGGAAATCGTTTGTGACTAAAATAGATATATTCTCTCATAAACGTGAAATTAAAAACGAAAAGCAGATAGTTATGTAGAAATAAATAATTTCAAAGCGTTAGGTAGATCAAAAGAAAGTATGTCTATAATTTTGTCTTTGCATTTGTTATCTGTCTTTATATTAGCCTTCTGATTATCTTACCCCAAGCACAAAGCAATACCTATAAATATATATGTCGGCTATGAAGTTGTATATGTCGACATGTTTGGAAAAAAAACCTTAATACTTATTGTAAATTGAAATATATATAGTTCATTCTTTAGAACCTCAAATATTGGTGCAACTAAACCAAGTTGATTTCATGACCAAGGCAAACATTTACATTCAACATCGGTTGCTCTATTTTGCAATGATCCACTTTCCTAAATAAATCACCAAATGTCAACAAGTAATCTGTAGTATGACAATTGCATTTCTAGAAAAGTACTTGTTTTTCAATCCGCTGAACATAACTAAGAAAGAGAATTGGGTAAGTGAAGATAAGATTCCTCCTAACACAAAATAGAAGTAGTATTACGTTTTTAGCTCAAATTTACCACGTTACCATTAAAACTCATCCATTCCATGGGGGAAGCTATTTACCGAGACTAATGGTTGAGGTAATATAGCTTCTTGGAATTTCTAGAGTTCGTGAGAACATTGTTAGTGTCGTTTGTATTTTAAAGACGAGATGCTCATTAACACGATTTCATGTATTTTGTTCTACTGACTGATTTTTTTTATTGGGATCTGTGTGTATGCGTGTGTGCTCGTATATGTGTATGTGATTTTGATTCCTAACGTAGCTTCAAATATTTTTCAGTAATGTAAGTAGGATGTCTATTGTGTGTCAGTTTATAGTGATGTCTAGCACTGGGACAATATGCCGCATAAAGGTTGCAAGATGACCCACTTTTGTTTCATTTTATTGTCAACAGGCAGACTTTCCCTATACTAAGCTAATAATGCTGAGTGCCGACATCGGCAGATGTTAGTGCTATTCTTTTTAAGTACAATTAGATCCAATATATGTTACTTCAACATTGAACAGACGCATGGTTTGGAAACATTTTGTGATAATGATCCTATTATATTATATCGACAAACACTATCTTTGGCATATATATATATGCAGTTACGAGGTCAGAGAAAGTGAGAGAGAAGGAGAGAGAGATTTTAATAACATTTCATGCATATCATTATCAACTCTAGACGAGATGGCATCTATGGAGTTACTGTGTGACTTAATGATGACAAGGGAGCTTATATCTTCGTCAAGTCGGACCTTAATTATGTAATTTATGGCTAGCGTGTTCCGAACACGTATCAAGTTTTGTTTACCCAAACATTTTTTAATATCCATTTAAAGCATATTGAGTAATGTTATGTAACTTTAATTACTTGTAATGAAAATAGCTTTAGGATTTTTCTAATCTACGGTTGTACCTTTCATAACATTATGTGAAATGGTATCAGATGAAACTATTTACATATATTAACGAGGCTGAAATTGTATAATACACAATACAAGCTAACATATAGATTGCAACATATGAAATCGTTTTCCATGTAAACAGTTATGTTTTCTCATGAACATGAATTTAAAAACTAAAAGCAAATAGTTATATAGAAATAATTAATTTCAAAGCGTTCGGTATATCAAAAAAAAGTATGTCTATAATTTTGTCTTTGCATTTGTTATCTGTCTTTATATTAGCCATCTGCTAATCTTACCTCAAGCACAATGCAATACCTATAAATATATATGTCGACTATGACGTTGTATAAGTCGAATAGTCTGGAAAAAAACTTAATTCGTATTGTAAATTAAAATATATAAATAGTTCATTCTTTTGAACCTCACATATTGGTGCAACTAAACCAAATTGATTTCATGGCCAAAGTAAACATTTACATGCAACAGAGGTGGCCCTATTTTTCAATGCTCCACTTTCCTAAACTTATCAACAAATGCCAACAAGTGATCTGTAGCTTGACAATTGCATTTCTAGAAAGTACTTGTTTTTCAATCCGCTGAACATAACTAAGAAAGATAATTGAGTAAGTAAAGATAAGATTCCTCCTAAACACAAAATAGAAGTAATATTACGTTTGTAGCTCAAGTTTACCATGTTACCATTAGAACTCATCCATTCCATGGGACAGCGATGAACCCAGACTATTGGTTGAGGTAATATATCTTTTTGGAATTTCTAGAGTACGTGATAACATTGTCAGTGTCGTTTGTATTTTAAAGACGAGATGCTCATTAACACGATTTCAAGTATTATGTTCTATTGACTGATTTATTTTTATTTAACAGCCGTTTGGTTTGGAAACATTTTTTGATAATGATTATCTTATATTATATCCACACACACTACCTTTGGCTTGGCCAACAAGGTAATTAAGAAATCTCTCTCTCTCTCTCTCTCTCTCTCTCTCTCTCTCTCTCTCTCTCTCTCTCTCTCTCTCTCTCTCTCTCTTCTCTCTCTCTCTCTCTCTCTCTCTCTCTCTCTCTCTCTCTCTCTCTCTCTCTCTCTCTATATATATATATATATATATATATACATATGCAGTTATACTGTATAACCTTTAATTAGTATTCAAAGTATGTCGATGCAGTTTTAATCTATACATAAAAATATGCATGTACTGCAAAGACCAATTAAACTTAGTTCAATTAGTTTCACGCTAATAACCGATATTGCAAATGAGAACTTTAAATACAATTAAATTATATACCTCAGCAGCGGAATTATTATTTTTGAATTATCCAATATAGGCAACCTCATTCAGTACTAAGAAAGTAGAAACTGTGAATTACCACTAAATATTAAGGACTTCTTTATTCAGTGTGCTGAATATATTAAATAGAATAATTCGATGTTATTGACTGTTAATGTTTCTTTTCAGACAGACACAATGATACAATTATATGATGATGTGGCATGTTTGTAGGTCAGTGGTAACTTCTAACCGGCCATAACTATCAATATCGCCCACTTAGGCTTATATAGGATTTTGAGAAATCCATCCAGATCATTCAGTGATGGAAATGATTGTTTTCGTGATAGTTCAGTGATGTTTGTATTTTCAGTACGGATTTCTTTTTTGAAGGTTGAAATGGCGATATGGTGAATGATGTGGCTTTCAGCTTTCCCTAATAGGGATAATTGTAGAAAGAACAGACTAATGGTCACGCGATAGATCGTCTAATACGTATTTATCTTATCAAATAAAGGTAACTATTAAGCTGTATGTTCAGTTAGAAACATGGGTGCGTCAGGCATGTTGTACATGCACCATAATACACCAGATAGTGATAGGTATGATGTATAGTGGACATCCTACACATAGGAATATTAACTATATTGTGTCGTCTGCATCACGCACGTGCAAATAATGTATATTGTTTTGTATTAACCATCACGTATGAGACATTAGTGTTCAATGAGCACCATTAGTCCTAATGTATGCTGTATCGCCATTGCAAATGTTGCAGTTCTCCTTAGGCTCTATCTTCATTCTGTAAGCACATCGAAAAATAGATTCATTCTCCTGGTAAAGGCACTGTTTACCAAGGACGAGGTAATAAATGTCAAAACCCACAAATCGTATCCCTCAGCAAACACGAATCCATCTGGAAAACCTAAGATTTAATTAAGATCATGTTTTGGTTTATTCTTTTCAAAGTCTGTATAATCGGTCACTTCATGTATCACCTTAGTAACTGTGTTACGACGCCGAATTGTTGGCACGATATAAATACAAGCAATTTTAATTTAAAAACCATCCTTATGTTGAAGTTTTGATTATGTTGCAACTAAATCTCAATTAAGAACAAAATCTGTTTTTGCTCAGCATCTTATTTAATAACACTTCAGACAACACTTGTAGAGCGTCCTAGTTTGAATGTGCGTATGTGTGTGACAAGAAATTTGAAACATTCAGCAAAGTACTGCCGCAAAGGTAAATCGTTTCAAGCATCATTATTTCAAGTCACCATCTTTATTACAAGAGTTTAATCGACGCAAACGCGAAGGTAATACATGAATAAAGCGAGAACACATTTGTTACATATGATACATATGTTCTTACAATTCAATTTATGTCATAGTACTGAAAATGTTATAAAGATAATAATCAAAGTATCGTGAATTAGGTTTTCCAGATGGATTCGTGTTTGCTGAGAGAAACGATTTGTTCAGACTTGTTAGAGTGCGTTGTATGTATAAAGCGTCCAGTTTAAAGGACACCACACATATCATTGCAAGATATATCCCTGTATTAGCACACAAAAGCTGCCTAATGAGCACGACGTTTGCTGTGTAGGAGCTGGAAAAAAAACCGTGGAAAATAATGGCTCAACCAGTTTAAAATATTCATACGGTTACGAAAATACAAGCAAAGTTGAATGTTTCGTATATCGACCATGCAAAACCCCACTAATGTTTAATTACATTCCAGAAAGAAGCGTTATGCATCTTTTGTCATTCAGTTAGTAGGTGTATTTGTCGAAGTAAGTCACCAAAGGTAAATTGTGGTAAGGAATCTTATTATGTTTTCCTTCAAACTGGTGATGATACAACCAAATGAATACAGCAGTAAGTATTTTAACAGTGATATTCGCGACTTTTCCGCAGCTGATAACAGTTGGATGTTCTTTGAAGAAGCGTTTCGTGGAACTGAACATTTCAATGTCCGTGATCGCTGTGTTATTTGCAATTACCAGTGTAGTCCAAAATTCAAGAAGTTATGAAATGCGTCGTAACCTACGTGGACATTATGGTAAGTTAACATTGCAAGCTATTGGATCAGCATCAAAGCGTTAGTACGTGTTATTAAAAAAAAAACACTGAGCAGTACACGGAGTTTAGGTTTTGACACTAACTGTTTACTAATTCGACACATTTTCTTAATTCGCCAAATGATGAGTTAATGTACAATATAGCCGTTGAATACATAAACATAACAAGACGATATTATGACACCAATAATTATCTCTTTATGAGCTAAATCGTTTATCCCTACGAGTGCATGATCGGAGGAACAAAGAGATAGGTACCAGAAGAGACATTTTCGGAACATGCTCAGATCCAGAAGACATTTAATAAAGATAAATATGCCACCCCCCTTCCTTATATGTATTATATATATATATATATATATATATATATATATATATATATATATATACATATATATCTGACCAGCACCGCATTTAGTTACGAAAATGAACAATAATTTTCACCAGAGTTATTCTTTAAAATTATCGTTCCAATTCAGTGGATTAGAGACGTTTGCAGAAAATATCTCCCGTCAGGCGTGTTGCAGAAAAGTAGATCTTAAATATCCAAAACAGTAGATGCATTTTCTGTATAATCATTCGTGTCATAATCTGTATAACTAATTAATTTAACGTGCCTCGTGTTCTTGGGTCTTCATATTAATACTATTACGTCACATTCAGAATAATATGTTTGATGCTTTTTTTTTCATTGGTCAGTAATTCCTTTTTGCAATTTTCTGCTTCTTCAATACTAATATTAATAATACTAGTATAAAAGCGGGTCAACGTTCACGGTCTTAGTCAGTCTCCGTGATGTGTCGAGATCGCCAAGTACAAATGTCTCATGCAACCTTAAGATCAGATGTGGCTATGGTATAGGCAATGTTAAAGCCGTTTCACTAATTTCATTGCATAAAAAAATACTAACAGGGTGCTGTTTTAAGACGTTAATAATATTACGTGTTTTGAAGGTATTTCGTTTGGAATTTAAATAGAAGATGAATAACTTGAATCTGCTTCTAACGTCTCTATCTTTCTTTATCTCTCTATAAAGACCTTTTTTCTGCTTCTGAGCAAACCGTTTCGCCAAGATGGATAATAAATCATAGAGGCAATGAACGAGAGACAAGCTTGGTAAACTCATATTACCAAACCTGAATGTGAACCAGAATCATAGCTTTTGGATGCATCTGCACCAAAACCTTAGAAATATTGAGCACCAAAAAATAGTGTGCACCTACAATAGTAAACCTGGAACCCAGAGTAGGTGTTTTCTATGTTAGTCTCCTCCCCATCCCGCATTTGTATAAATGAATAAAGAATAAATGAGAACATTCTCAGCACAAATAGTTTGCATTACTCAATACTAGCCATATTAACCCTGCATACAAGAAATTACGTAATGCACATGATTTGTTTAGTCTTTATTGTTAGTTGGTTGCTCGGCACAATGTTTCGGCTCTGTACAAAAAGTTAATACGCATATTGAAGCTTGTTACCATAAGTGATGACTAAAATGAAGCCGCTTCATTTTAGTCATCACTTATGGTAACAAGCTTCAATTGTGTTTTACTCACAGATGCAGGTTATACTCACAACACATTAGATTGCAATATATAGCCTTAGTAATGTTAGCCATGCTACAATTTCACAAACATTTTATATGGGTCACTTGAGTTGCTTGGCTCATCTCTGCCGTCATTAAATAATGCTACCTTCATGTGACGCTTCTGCTCATTAATTGCACCCTTTGAATAAGATCATTCTCTTAGAAAATGATAGTATAACCTTAAGTGAAGCAAAAGCTGGTGATAAGACGGACCGTTTACGAGGAGCGACGTGACACAATGTATGAACGATGTAAATAGTATCATTAGTTTTGTGTGTTAATGTCCGTATGTTAGTATTTTAAATGCTTCGTGCATTTGTGTGGTAACGTGTACTTGTTGATCATGTCACACAAACATTGTATGCACCAATTAAATTAATATCGGCGTACTCTTATTACTATGCTGAAACGAAACATGTTCAACAACGACGAATGCTGTTTATTCTTCCATCATTAGGGCGGAAAGCTTAAATTATGTTATGGAGAAAAATATTACAAATCATGACGTTTGATCCTTAAAGATTACCAATGACAACTAATGAGGTATTATTTGTACATATATAATACGGAAATATTACGTCAACGACCGAGTATATTCGTGTTCGTACATTTTCTGCCAAGACTGGAAATTTACTTTATATCAAACTTGTATCTGGGATGGTGGGTATGAAAAACGAAATCGTACATTTAAACATATTACATAAAATGTATTTTCGCATTTGCTCAACCTACACTTTATCTTATCATAAAAATCACTATTGTGACCAAATTGTAATTCAATATTTTCTCGGCACATGATCGCTTCAGCGGCCCGATTGGTTTGAGCGTCCGTATTGGATGTGTGAGGATACGGGCTCGAACCGAGTAATACCAAAACGCTATATAAATTGTGCTCACAGCTGCCTCTCTTGGCGCTCAACATTAAGAAGTTAGTGTTATGACTTGTCGTTCTGGAGTCCGGATATTTCGGCTGGGTGCGACATAACGCTACATGAATGCAGCCGGATGGTTCAGTGCTAGACATCGCTTTACACTGCGACGATGCAGACATTTCGAAATGACTGAAACATTGTTCAGGCTACGTTACAAAATAGTATTACCATCACACATCTTGTCTTTATTAAATGCCTGAAGATTCTGTATATTTATCAATAAAATATAGGATATGACCACGATTTAATTTTGTAATAGTGCCAAGTTATTTGTTTGATTTATTCCAATCCTTATAATAAATTACATGGAAACAAAGACTTATCTTTATAAATATACACCGTATATATTTTTCCTGAGGACTTGTGAATTTAAGGCCTCTGAATACACCAAATACAACGGCATGTGGCATTGGACTTCAAATTATTCTGCCCGTGTGGCTGCCTCTTAGAAAATATCAAATCTAACTCTTTTTTGTATTGATCTACAACTAATAACCCTAAATGTAAAGTTAATAAAATAAACAAAAAACAGAAATAATTGTTTATTGGATGGTGCATATTTTTGAGAATCTACTTTGCAACGAAAATGCACTTTCTATTTCATCTTCGTTAAGTTTAGGTAGCTAGTTTATTGTGTTACATTCAATAACTGGACATATATCAGGTGCAGTGCTATCCTCTTTTGTGCCCAATTATTAATTCATCACCGAAATCATGAATACATTAGAAGTAGATTATATTAATTTAAGATTAGAGAGCATTACTTTCACATTTTCATTATCCATTATTGTCGCACTGAGTACAGTTACTAGTTAATGTGTGTTTTCATCCCTAACATCTTGAAATGAAGTATAATATCTGCTACCGTATTATGACCTATTAAAGTTAATTCGTAAATTCGTATTACTTACAAAGTAAATTGCAGGTTGTATGAAAATATCGAATCTTTTTCATGAATTGTATATCTGCTATGTTTATCCCGCTGATAGCGCAACATATGATAAATACATTTGGATACCTCTTTGCGAAAACAACTGCTTTGTTTCAGGCATATTTGTTCAACCATTGTAGCATTATTTATTTAAATTGTATCACTATTTCGATAATAGGGCACATTAAGATTCTGGTTTTGCAATTGGAATTGTATATAATGAAATAGAATAAGTGCTCTTTTTTCACTAATTCAATTTTTTACAAATAAACATTTTTCTGGTTTTATACTATCTAAAACAGATTCCACCTTTTTGACGATAGTATTCTGTTAGACCAAAGGCGTTCATTGGGGATCAAAATGTTGACAATGACTTTAAGATGCTTCTTACCAGCTAAAACATATGCTTTCAATCTATTTTGATCAAATTACGTGTTTGGTGGATTTGTCTCACAGACGTTTACTT
The DNA here is from genome assembly GCA_029339505.1 of Unio delphinus. Classification (NCBI taxonomy): domain Eukaryota; kingdom Metazoa; phylum Mollusca; class Bivalvia; order Unionida; family Unionidae; genus Unio; species Unio delphinus. The sequence continues at coordinate 116,991 of JAQISU010000080.1, forward strand.
TGGAAATACCTGGCATTCTTTTCATGTTTTCTTGTTTCAGTCTTTTGTCGGTTATATGTATCCTTCGAAGACATCACGTCACGATGTATTTCTATTTCTATCCGTCATTTTCGTTTATTTGCAGGTTATATTTTTCAAAAACATCTTTGTAGGAAATTATTGTTTTTTTTAGAGAAAAGTACAGCATCTTGGTAGACAGATCATCTTTAAAAGAAATAGTATATTTGTTTTTAAAATCACAATTTAATAATACGTTGGTAAGCGCAAGTGTGTCCAATGCAATGCAAAATATCTCTTACAAAAATCAATGTATTTTCAATCATTTAATGTGACAGCAAACACCACGAGAATGCTTTAAGCGGTGTAAAGTGTCAAAATATATGACATAAGCCGGGGCTCGTGGGAGAAATAGCCCTTACGTTTGGTCCTGGCCAATCTCACAATTGGAGATTAAGTATGGTATTGTCATTTAAGATCAAAAAAAAATAGTGTAAATATCTATGAAATGAAGTCACTATGTCGGATTTTTTACACTAGACACATTGACTATATCATCAAAGTTTTTATCATTATACCAAAGTAGTCACCTTAGTGAATATGTTACGCGAGACACCATGCCAGTTTCAACAAAGTACTCATTATGCTTGTTTCATAACGCTAAATACACTGACCTTTACATTACAAAATATGGTAAATTTCTTTAAGTTACATAATTTTCATCCAAGGTTAGATAGACAGGAGTTTATTAGACTTGTTGTGTATGAACCATATATCATGGATTATATAAGAATATTTTTGTGAGTCCTACTTATGCTATGTCAATTCGTGATCTTACATTACCTGTCAATGACGAAAATAAAAAATAACTTTTAACATTTTCTCATCCAACTCGGAATGCCTGCTACAATTCCAGTTTCATACTTTTCTGAATTTGGAAGACTGCGGTATGTACCAGGAGACTACAAGGACTAATTCAACTTACTCACTTGGAATCAATTAATCTAATTTTGATTTTCTCAATATTATATATTGAAGTGCTAACAAAAAGTATAACCTCGTTGTCAGCACCATTTGCATCGACATCAGCATTACATATATCATCATATAACTATAATCGAATTTATTTCAACTTTTTTTGTTTTACAAATTATTAATTATGAGCTAAATCGTGTATCTCTACGATTCTTTAAATGCTCGTGTTATAAATTAAAATACGTCTGCTTGGCGCTTTTGTTCATTAGTTAAACTATAAAACAATCATCATGGTATAGAGACAATTAGAGAGTCATCCCAAAAGACCAGCTGCCACTACAAACCGGTTGTAATCTGAGCTGGATTTTATCCTCCCTCCTTCTAATCGTGAATGTGGCAGGCTAACTATCGTACCATGCGATACAAACGCAATGGATAATCACATATTTCAGACCTTTCTTAGCACACAATCCATGTTGACACCACTGTAAAAAAGAGAACATCATTTTTAGGGGATGAGAACTGATTGTTGAAATTTCGAACCAATATATATATATATATATATATATATATATATATATATATATATATATATATATATATATATATATATATATATATATATATATATATATTCTGTATTTGATCGATTTGCAAATGAACAAATATAGCCGAATACATGAATACGTTTAAGTTTTAATTATTGTAAATTATTTTAAATGGTGTATAATTTAACGAAATTATAAGCGATAAAGGTACGAAATTACGTTGCTTTATCCCATAAGTACTCGATATCAACTGTCATTAGACTAAGAATTTCATTACAACCTTAAGATACAAACATAAACGTTTATATAAATCTATGCACAGAGAGAGAGAGAGAGAGAGAGAGAGAGAGAGAGAGAGAGAGAGAGAGAGAGAGAGAGAGAGAGAGAGAGAGAGTGTGTGTGTGTGTGTGAAATAGCCATATTTTTTCACACGGGAATCCAGGAGCTGCACTGAAAAAAAAAAAAAAAATATATATATATATATATATATATATATATATATATATATATATATATATATATATATATATATATATATATATACCTGCATTGTACTGTCCTTAGATCCGAGCGATACTTGAATTTTGTAAATCATCCCAGGCAGTCTCTTGAAAAACAAAACACAGATATATATCGTTGCTACGGCACGATTTCTGAATTTTGAAACACGTGCCTGAAACAAAATTCTTTCAGAGGTTCTAAAACATGCATTAATTTCAAGATCATTTTTATGTCGGAATAACGCCAGCAGTACAGTTGTTTGTGAAAGATATATTTAATTTAATATGTTGGAGAAACCATTAAATTAAATCAACTGGAAATGACCAACCACTACACCTACAATGAAACTTTGTCGAGTAGTTCAAGATGTTACCGACTGAATCAAACCTTGATTGGACCAACATAGGACTCACACGTAAAGAACGATACAAGATACGATAGGAAACTCATCGCGGTGTTTGGTTTAAATTAAAGAATCTCCTCTTCCTATTTCTGTTTAATCACAATTGATCCCATTCATCACTGTTGTTCCCCACACAATATTTTCGTTAATGCCCAAAGGATGTGTTTGTTTCCTTGTTTGTTTTACTTAACGGCGCATCAGCACTTATAGGCTTTTTAGCGCCATACAATATTTTGCAGGTATACATGTATACAATACTAAAATGTTTCATATCGACCAGCGAGATCAGAAACTAAATAGTTAATATATAAATGGAAGGATGTTGATAACTGTAGAAGTGAAGTGAAGTTTCCCAATCAACAGGACGTTTCAGTGATCTATGTTAATGAGAAAAGATGAAACGTTGTTGAAAATAATGGACAGTATTTATATTAGATAAAAATGCTCAAGGTGATTGAATACAATTGATAGCTTAAAATAAAGGCTAACTTCCTTCAGGAAATCTAAAATACAGGTGATATGTATAGTATCAAAAAGTTACTTCATGTCATTCACATAAAAATACTTTCCACGCATAGGTTGCAGGTCGAAACAATCTGTTATGAAGTGCTTAGCGGTGAATGTTCGTTTCAATTATCGAACTCTGGCGGATCTTCACCTTTTAATATGTGGAAGTGTGTTATGTACATAAAACCGGTTCGTATTCCTGTACTGACTGCCTACTCTCTATGGATGGTCCTGTAGGAAGGAGTCCATTATCCTAGAGTTATTTTGATGGCGTTACATTAGTTATTCACTGCGTCATTCCACGATGCCTGCCACTTTTGGCATAGGTACTCTTTGATACGAGATTTCAATCAGTAAACGATAATTTAAAATCATATGGTTAATGGAACAGAGTCAGTTTAGCAGGGCGATCTGCTTCTTCATTACCTTTAATGTCAATATGGCTAGATAACCAACAGTACTATACTGCACGAGGTACTAAGGTCAGAATTGTTGACAAGGAGATTGATTAATAATGGGTTCTTCAGCTTTCTGTTGTATATAACTAATGCACTGATAGTGAGTCACAGAAAATGATTCTGATCAAAATACATTTCTTTTAAAAAAAAATTCGGAGCAAGGTTTATTGCTCTGTATTCAGCTGATGAAAATTGACGCATCATTTGGCAAACGAACCTTTGATATGTGTTTGACACTCACTAAGTCTGCAGCATCCTTTTTCTCATCTATTTGATCCTTCAGTATAAATTCTAGTGGAGTTTCAAAATTCGGTGAGGACTTCATAAAAATTGTGGAAGATGGATGGGCTTGTCTCTAATTGTTTCCCCATTGTGTAACCTAAACAGTGCTTTTGATTGTTTAAGGAGCCATTGTGGTGTTTCCGAGCATTTTCTGGCCTCATGATAGCCAATGTTTGATGTGAACGTTACCCTCTGGACCTGCGTCTCCTGTTTCCACGTATCACAATCCTTTGAAATAGCGTGATTTTTCTCTACAATCATATTTCTGATTAGGATTGTCTCCGCAACGGCCACATATTTGGACTGTTGAACATCGCTCTTCGTGATGGCCATATGTTTTACAATTATAGCATCGAACGGGGTTTGGAATGTAGATCTTGACCTTTACGTTTAAAAACTTTTACTACTTTGGGTACTGATGGTTCGCTGAAGGTGAGTACAAATGTGTTTGTGTCCTGCAGGTTGTTATTACGTTTAATACGTATTCTATGCACGGAAGTGACACCTTCATGTTTCATCCCCTCGATGATATATGTGACTGCAGCCAAGGCACGACAGCGCATTACGCCTATGGACATATTGAGTGTAGTGTGAGCAAAGAACGTCACTGGAATATAGAAACAAGTTTTCATTTTCTTGATCTTGTCTGTTTGACTTTTCTCTCACACTGAATAAGAAGGTAACCCCATTTTAACTTGTTAGCACTTTTAGGTGTGCCAATAGATCTCGTAATAGTTTTTTCAATAACAAAGTGAAATACTGCAGCAAGTGATTTGAAGTCATCCTTAGATTGAATAACCATGAAGCGTAATAGAATCCTCACCACATTGTTTGTCATCAGAGTCTGAATGTGGTTTGGTGCGTTTGTTTTAATTTTGATTTAACTGTCCATTATTACTTGTTAAATTCGCACTACCCATGCTTTCCGCCCACCATGGAGCCCATCGAGGGGACACTTTTCAAGTGCCAGGGACACACAAACGATATACTCAGTATATTAACCCGTGAAGTCTCATTTTAGGTTCGGTGAAATTACCTGCCAATTGATCCGTTAAGCCACCGACGTCTATGAAAAGTTCTAAAACTTGGGAAAGGGAACGCTAACGGGATAGAATCTAGGGGCAACGGTGGTATGAAGAGGTAAGCGAGAAAATAAAAACTTCCAAGGGCTTGGCGTGATCAGCCAATTTGTCGAGACCGGGCCCATAACGACCTACCGTATATGAAACGTAGTGGACAAAGCAGTGTATTGCATCGGAAATGCCTCTTCTCAACTATCAGGATAATTTCATCCCCCGACAAGGTTGGCAATCCGCGGAAGAATTATATACAATCACTGAAAGAAAAAAGTAAAAGAAAACGTGTTTATATGTTTAAACGTACACGTCTATATGGAGTCAGTAACTAATGAAATACGACTTTGATGCATAGGCAGTAGTCAAATACATTAATATTACACGCATGACTCCGCTGTCCTAGTGGTTAGAGCGTATGCCCCAGAAGTGGGAGATCGTTGGATCGATCCATGATTGAGTCATATCAAAGACTTAGAAAAATGGTACTAACAGCTGCCCCGCATGGCGCTCAGCATTAATAGGCTAATGTTAGGACTGGTCGGCATGGTGGCAGGATAATGTGTATGGGTTTCACATGATGCTACATGTCTGCGGCACGATGCCCCAGTGCTAAACATCACTATAAACTGCGTGACTGAAGAAATCGTAGCGATATGACTGAAACATTTTTAAAGGTACTTAAAAATAATAATTAAACAAACAAACAAATTATAGTACACGACTAGGAGTTTAGAAACCGATGAGGACACAGTATTATAGGTCGCGTAATACCACGTGGGGTTTTGCTTTTTTAGGTTAGGATGAATTGATTACTAAAAGTATGTTCACCTTTTTCATAAAGAGGGCTTCTTTTCTTTTTAAGTTGAGTACAAATCACAGCAATGCAATATAATCCCTTTCTCAATAAATACTTTATAAAGTACTATCCCGTTCAGAATGTTTTGTCAGCAGGAAACCGAACTCTATTTTTAGTTGAGGATACTCTAAGGGTGTGTATTCATACAAATCGTCAAATGGGGAATTCTGAATCATTATACACATACATATTACATTTTAATTTTACCCAATTCTAATTTTGATACATATATTCCTTTCGTATGTGACTCTCATTGCTATTTCTTAAGCTGAAAAAGTTCGTCAGAGTTCACTATTGAATATATATAATGATATAATATGGTCATAAAGGAGTTAAAACAACAAATAGTGTCTTAAATGTTTATGTAATGGGAGCGATACATCTGTAATTTGTATTGTTGTTAATTTGATTATTATTATTGCTATTATTATTATTAGTATTATTAGTGAAGTAGTAGTAGTTCTATGTATTTTATGCCACGTTGATAAAATAATACCTAAATCGAATTTTTGTAGTTTCTCTTTGACTGATTATTGTCATTTTAGTACCTATTATTCCATCAAATGATGAAATTGGCCTTATAATATGAACAGTGTCCTTAGCAGCCGCAGCTGTTATATTCCCTGTTCAATTTCATGATGTACTCTTGTTTAGTGTGTCTAAGATCCATGTATGATAGTGTTACAAAATTAGAAAGAAATAAATAAAAACACTTTTGTTTTGCTTGAGACATATTTGATTGTTTGTGTTGTGCGTGCGTGCGGCGCTGTCTGGGATGAATAGGTGTTTTTTCCCAGCCGTTCAACGGAACAAAACATGTGTCTCGCCGCCGGAAAATACAGGCTGCAAACATCATTATCACGATATGCACAGGTATTCTACCGTGAATATTACTCACCGTCGTTTGAGTTAAGCACGATTAACGTTTAATCAGGGCATTTGATCATTGGAAAAAGTGAAGAGAACACGTATTTTCAAGTTGTATTTCTGAAAGCCAAAGGGGTGAGTGTTAAATCTTTTTTATTTAATATGTGAATTTAATTGTGTTTCTATAGTAATATCGTGTAAAAAATCATTTATTACAACGTATATTTAAAACGTTGTGTGAATTGTGAATTTAAAGTTGCTTTTAAGACTTTAATGTATTAGTAGTTTCCATAAATCATTATAATTATTATTATTATTATTATTATTATTATTATTATTATTATTATTATTTTGGTTTTATTGTAACTTACGAGATTACAGGGCTACGACGTTACGAGTTGATTACATGATTACGAGGTGGTTTAGACCTTACGGGATTACAACGTTACAATTTTACGAGGTTGTCTATATGTATGTACGTATGTCTGTACATATGGTGAAGCCACGACTGGAGACGTAGCTAATACCAGGGTGCTGTATGCTGCCTGTACGTGTATATGTATGATTGACTGTACATGTAGTGGACTCCTGAAGGGGTGAGTGGCCGATACAAAATTGTGGGTCAACCCGAGGAACGTCGTGAAACTGTGCGGTTTATCATTGGATGAATCGTACGACTGTACAAGGGTCAAGAATCATATGTTTTTTTCCAACTGTTGTTTAAATTGGTATATTTGTATTTACATAAGATTATTTTGAATCTTAGATGAATTCCAGGAAATTTGTGAATCTTACTGACAGTGCAGAACATTTTTAACGTATTTGAAAACTTTATATTGTTTGAATCCCATACCTTGTCTATACTTGAAACTATATGATCATTTTAGTGCGTACTATTATTTGAAATTGATGTTTCTTTAAGCTGTATATCAGTTAGATAATATTAATAGTTTATTATCAATTTGTGATAGTATAGACTGATTGAATCAAGTGTATATAGAACGTGTGTGAGAATCATTGGGGTTTTACATCATACATTTTTCTTTACTTATTAGGTTAATACATTTTTTTATCTTTCACGCATTATTTTTGAATTATTCATTTAATCCAATACCCACGCTGTTACAATCTGTTAGAGATAGTTAGTTGCGTCACCAGTATATTTGTGTTGGAGATGAATGATATCAAGTTAAACTTTATTGTCCTAGTTGGAAAGTTAATCACGCATAAATACTCTTTTTAAATTTGTATTTTTTTGTTTTCAGCAGCATTAATTAAGTCCAGATTAGATATTGGTGGAAAACATTGCATATAACGAAGAGCCCCAGTAAGTCTCAGACTTTTTCGAGTGTTACTCTCTGGTAATATTTATATTTTGCCTCTTTTGCTATTACGTTCCCCATTCCATACACCGCTAACCTTGAACCATCAAGCTCAAAATCACGACGAGCAGTTGAATTTTCCGTAACGTGAGAAGCAGCGGATTTCATTTTAGGTATAGCTGCAAGAAGTAAAAATATAGCACCTGTGTTTGTTTAAT
>JAQISU010000080.1:132500-155000 GCA_029339505.1 Unio delphinus
TAGTTTCTGCTTGTCGAAATACATGAATTATATATCTACTGAATAAATATAGAACTTATTGAACCGAATTTTAAACTTAACCGATAATGTCTAAGACGTGGAAACGTTTGTTATTGTGCCAACATTCAAATATGGCTTCCAAAATAGGCTGTACATACAACAGGCTGTGCACGAAAAATCCGAAATATTGCTTCATTTAAACATCTTGTAATATCGTAAAAGAGGCTGGAACAAATATGTAGCTCAAGTATATAACCGAACTGATGTCTTTTAAAAATGTGGTCCATTTGATTAACTGCATATGTCACTTATTAGCTTGCCATTACTTTCGAATGAATGTTTAAAAGCAAAGTAAAAACCATTTATGTTGTAAATGAGCGGTTCGTTTGGACAATATTTGAGAGATTACGTGTATATAGCATGTCTGTGTGTAGTGTACATAAGTAACGGAACATGAGTAAAACACAGGATGGAAAATTGTCTTAAGGTCATAAAATATGAGTAAAGCGCAGGAAGGAAAAAAATCTTAATGTACCGGAACATGAGCAAAGTGCAATAAGGAAAAAAATCTTAAAGTAACGGAACTTGAATAAAACACAGATGAAAATAATCTTAAAGTAACGGAAGTTGAAAAAAACACAGATAGAACATAATCTTAAAGTAACGAAACATGAATTAAACACAGAAAAGAAAAAATCTTTTAATAACGGAACATGATACTAGGCAGAATAAATATTAAATAAAAAAATACTATAATACAGTTATAAAAGTACTATATTTTTATTCCTTCTCAATGGCGAATCGAACCCAGGTCTACGGGTAAACAGCACCAGTCGATAAGACTGCACGATCCAGCCCATGTTCCTTTAGTACAAATATATTTGACTATGTTATCTTTCTTTCATCCTTTATCTTGTATGGCCTATTTAGTACTTTTATAAGAGAGAGAGAGAGAGAGGAGTTTTATTATTCTTAAGATTTTAACATTTATTTTGCACTTTGTCATTGACAGAATTTATGTTCTATCTTACTGTGTATTAAGTGCAGATGCACCCTTGAACCATAAACATATATATTAGCAGGAGTGGGAGCGAACAGAGCATCTTTTTAGGCGTCAACAAAGCTTCCTTCTATTATATATTTACTAGAACGGTCTATTTTGACACACCAAGGCTTCCTAGTAAATATTTAATAGAAAGGTCTATTTGGTTCCTTATGAGGGTCAATTAGGAACAAAAAGACAAAAGACAATTTGGAACAAAAAGACGCCATTGTCGTTGGAAATCAACCCTTTAACAATAATCATATGCATTCCTGTTATTATAAATAAAGTATGGATTTATATTGTTTAAAGTGTTTGACGACGATGACAACTAAAAAGAACCGATCAGCACTTTCTGGAAAACGCGTACAATGCAGTACAATGACATTTAGACTTGTTTCTATGAGATCTGCGGATAATTAAAAAAAAAACGAGGAGGTGATATTGCAGCCAAGCTAACTAAACTCCCAGAAACACCATGGGCAAAATATCCAAGAGAAAAACATCTTCCAGGGTATAGTTATTGTGGACCAGGGACTAGACTCGATATCCGACTTGATGATCTAAACCAACCCAAACCCGGTGAAGAACCAAGAAACGCCATTGATGAAGCGTGTCATGCTCAGGATGTCACTTATTAAAGCAGCAATCTGCAACATAGACATATCGCATATGTGAAATTGAATCACGCGCTAAATTCTATCACTGATAAATCCTTCAAAGAAAAATTGGCTACATGGTTAGTAAAATCGGCAATGACAGGTAAATTGATGTTAGGTGCCGGTAAATTATAACAACATGGAATCTATTTAATATTCTCCAAAAGAATACTGGAAGGGTAAAGCAACAATTGGTCAACTCGCTAACGCCGCGAAGGTGAAATATACCACTGCAGCGGATTGGTTATCTAAACAGGCGATATGGCAAATTCATCTATCACCGCCTAAACAAATTAACTACTCGCATTGGGTTGTGACCGTTCCTAATGAAGTTCATCTAGCTGATATATTATTTCTGCCGCATGATGGTGGCTACAAGTATGCGTTAACTGTAGTTGATGTCGCGAGTCGATGCAAACAAGCAGAACCACTAAAGATAAAATCATCAACTGAGGTGTCTCCTGCGTTTGAAAGGATTTATCGAAAGATCCTCTGCACTGGCCAAATCTATTACAAGTTGATCCTGGCGAGGAATGTCAGGGTGCGGTTCTATGAACAATGAAGCTACATAATGTCACTATCAGACGAGGACATACTGCACTACATCGCGATCAGGCAATTGTTGAACGATTTAATCAGTCACTTGCTGAGCGGTTATTTGGATATCAATATGCTAAGGAATTTATTCAGGATAAACGATCCCGTGAATGGGTCAAGAGATTACCAGCTGTGATTACCGCGCTAAATAATGAGATTACTCGAACAATTAATATGAAACCTAACAACGCGATTAAAAAGAAGTCTATACCCGTACAACCACAAAAGGGTTTTTCAAAACAACCAATTCTCGGCAATGTCACTGTAAGATATTTATACGAACCAGGAGAGCTCGATGTGGTATAAAAAGAACTACTGATTCTATTTGGAGTGTCACGGCGCATAAAATATCTAGTATAACACGATCAACGGGTAGACCAGCAACCTATAGATTGGATTTGACCGCTCCTCAACGAGGATTTACTCGTGAACAACTACAAGTGATACCCGATACTCAATTACTGCCGCGTGGTCTTAACTAGCACCTATTCGTCTGTTGCACTCAAGACAAGTTATCATCGCATTAGTTCTAGTATGACCAATACTGTTATCTTTTCTGTTTACGATAAATTGTCGAGGATCTCTATCCGACCAACACCAAAGCATTATACAATTGCAACTCGCGCAGTGATTATTCTGTTGTTGTTGTACTGAGGATATACAAATATCAAAATATCTACGTGCTTCATTAATAGGTTGGAATATTTTTTCTTCGTTAGTTACTGTATTAAATGATTTTACGGGTCTTTTTCCAATTAATTTACAAGTACCAGCTTTCCCATATGTAGTATTCTCATTCTGTGTAAAAATTCTTAAATTATCCAATTTGTTATTCCAAGGATTGGAATCAATGTGATCAACTACAAAACCATTTCTGATCACTTCGTTAAACACCTCGAAGACGAATCTGTGACAGTAATAATTCTTCTTCCCAGCGGTAAACATCAAATACCCTTGATTATTTATAACACCTACTGGCTTCTTCAGTCTACGATTTCTGATGCCTAATAGCTTCGGATCAAAGAATGTGATCGGAATTCTTCGTTCATTATATACTAGACTCTTCTCTTGGTAGTCTCTCGAGTCGAGGAAGACAAGTTGTGCACTTTCCTTCAACGATGGACGCGCATGTGACTCCGGTGTCCAAATTCCGATCCACACATGCGATTGCAGGTGAGGCATGGGACACCGGTGGTTGTTGGTATCTGTGATACATTTCCGTGGCGTCTCTCACGGGTTGCAGCAAGACGCTGGCGACGGTCAGCCTCAAAGGAGGAACAGGCTTTTCTGGTCAGGGCTCGCCAATGCTTTGTGTCTGAGGCAGCGAGCTCGAGCTGGCGTGGATGAAGGTCTGCCCACTTGATGTTTGTCTTGAGGTTGTCTTTGTACCTCTTGTAAGGGCGGTCTTGGTTTTGGTTCCCCAGGAATAGGTCGCCATATAACAACTGCTTTGGGATTCTGCTTTGATCCATGCGGATGACATGGCCGGTCCATCGAAGCTGGGCCTGGATTATTAGGGCTTCGATGCTTGGTGTGTTGGCTCTATCAAGGACTTCCAGGTTGGTGATTCGGTCCTGCCACTTGATCCGCATGATGGATCTCAGGGAGCGCTGGTGAAATTGTTCTAACTGTCTGATGTGCCTTTTGTAGAGTGTCCGCGTTTCACAGCCATATAATAGAGACGTGAGGACAACTGCAATGTACACCTTCAGCTTTGTTGACAGACGTATGTCCTTGTGCTGCAAGACCTTGGTTCGGAGGCGTCCTAGTGCTTGACTGGCTTTTTGGGTCCTCGCAGTGATCTCTTTGTCCAGAGAGCCATCACTAGATATTGTGCTGCCAAGGTATTTGAAACTGTCCACATTCTTCAGCTGCGTGTCGCCAATGGTGATACAGGGCTGCGAATGGACAGTGTTTGGGGCGGGCTGGAAGATGATTTCTGTCTTTCCTAGACTAATTGCGAGTTCAAATAGGTTGGAGGCTTCAGAGAATCTGTTCACGATTGCTTGTAGGTGAGTCTCTTCATGGGCCATGAGGGCGCAGTCATCTGCAAAGAGTGCATCAATGAAGAGTCTTTCTAGTGTCTTAGTTTTTGCAGCTAGGCAACGGAGATGAAACACTGATCTATCCAGGCGATACCTAATGTAGATGCCAGTGTCAATGTCCCGTATGGCATGGAGTAGTACCTGTGTGAAGAAGAGGTTGAAGAGTACTGGAGCGAGTACACAAACCTGTTTGACACCATTAGATATGGGGAATTGGTCTAATTCACTATTTGTTCTAATTATTACATTTAAATCTCCCAATATAATCTTGAGGCGTTCTAATGATTTTGTCATTGACGCTGTCAGAGATAGAATCATTGATGGAATTCTTAGTTGAATCTTTGATTTTCTTATAATAACGCTTCAGCTCTCTGTATCGCTTTACACCACAACCGAGACACAACTGTGATGTTCCTCGCACCCTACCCTACATCTTATACATGGGATCGGACCAAGGCCTCCACACCAAAAGCTTTGCATATGATACCCACATAACTCCTTCCTGCATGATTTTTTACACGGGGCTACTGATCCAGTCATAAGCCATTTGCAATGATTCATTATATAATAAATTCTCTATTTAAATATTTGTTTTAATTATATTATGAAGGAGTTCGATAGATTATAAAAAATTGCGCCTTGCAAAAAAATGCTAAATTCAATCTCGATAGAGTCTGATACACAAAAGGGTAAAATTCGTGATAGAACCATGATAGGTAAAATCCGTGATTGTTTTAATGAATTCAAATACGATGGAGCATCTCACTGTTGGTCAACATTTCGAATTAATGGTAGTATTCATGCTACCATGATTGATAAAAAAGCAGCAGTGATAATTTCACATCTTACGTGGAAAAGGTATTTTTTTAGAATAAAATTCATTATCCGTTCAGACACGGGAGATTGGATTAACAGGGATAAATTTGAACCCATCTTGAAGGATAAAAAACCATCGTTGTAAGTAAAGATTCAAAATCAGGAATTCTGACTGGAATTGACAAACCATACTACGAGAGATCTTATCCTGTAACAGCAGTTGTTTATGGGATATATCCGTTAAATGATAAACCGAGTATTGAAAAACTAGTATCGATGAAACTGTCGTCGCTGAATTGTGTAGCAGAACGAATAATAGAACACATCACAAATGCGCTGCGTGGAAACAAATTGACTGATCTAAGACGCAAAAAATAACCGAGTGGGTGCTAATAGTGAAACAGCGTGGAGCAACAATTCAAAATGTGGCAGACTTAGAACGAATACTAAAATTCCCAATATCGCTAACGACAATAACAGGCAAGATATTATACGAACCGAAATATAAATCGAGAGGAGCTCCAATCAAAATTATTGATCATAGTGAACACGCATGGACATCTGCAGTAACAATATTCTCGCGAAATAGAGCAATAAAGTATATATCCACGGAATTCTCCCTAGAATTCCCTGGAAAAAAATGATTCGATTTTATTTACCAGTTGAGTAAAAACGATCCTGTGTCAGCGTGGTTACTTCGCAGCGCTGAAAACCCCGAGGGTGGATTCGGTCAGTTTGTAAGACCCAATAGAGAATTATACCGCACTGAAGTCGTCCATGACGCGGTGAAAAAACTATCTAATAGTTTCTCGAAGAGTTTCGGCGATGAACAATTACTAACAAACTGTTTTACAATTCCGTCGGTTGCAGCTCATTTTGCGAGAAAGAAAAACACATGGAAACCAACGCGAAGTGAGTTTCTCACAGACATCAAATCAAGCTGCATTGAATACAACCACGGCGGATTATGGAATACCAAATATGACCTTGAAAGTATTATTTCAGTTGATATAATCGCGTGTTATCTGGCGAGTTTTCTCGGGTACGGTGAATGTGCTGAATACTTTAAATGATTTGGGCATCCAACACACGAGATGGCCCGTGTTGCTATTAAAGGACCGCTACCCGATTTTGATTTAACCGTATTCACTCGTGTGGTATCATTTGAAATGGCTACAGGACTTCATCCGTGCTGTTATGTTTGGATTGGTAGATATATATCGGAAAAACACTGGATGCCAATAGTGCTGTTATGGTATATGATTGATTGTAAAATGTTGATATCGTTGATTGTCAGTGAAGCGATTATATCCTATCGATCTCAGACTGAAGTCTGGTAACCACAACCCAATCTAGATAGTATAATCAACGAACAACGGAAACAGTTTCCCGATCTTGACGAAGAAAACATCATGAATTGGTCCAAACTGTTATTTGAAATAAGAAATAATGACACAAAAGATCTTGGTAGAAGAATAATGGGTAAATTCACTCAAGGTGGAAAAAAAGACAATAAACGATATTCTTCACGGTTGATTATAGATAGTGCTGAGTACAATTTTATTATCCCGGATATTACATCTATAAGTAAATATGTCGATCGTAAAGACGCTTTCTTATCCAATGGAACAAACTTTGGTAGAATTGTTACCTACGCAGACGGAGAAAATCTTCAGTATACACATTTGAGAGCGTCTATCAATTTATTTTCGATCATAAATAATTCCTGACACCGCAGTTAGAGTAGCCACTGATTCATTTTATATAGACGCGAAACACAGCGAAGCAGTGGCTAAATTCACTAATTCTGATGAGAGTTGGGGGTCATGGAGAATTAAGCGGGAAATACCTTGTGACTATTCCACATCAGCAGATGTTACGATTCAAGATAATTACTTGAAAGGTGATAAAATAGCAGAACTATCTAATGCACAGCAGATATCTGATCCAATATGTCGATATTAAAGCAACTACCTAAACGGCTGTGGTGGGTCAGGAAAGACGACTCGTGCGATTGAATTATTTCATGGGAAATCAAATATGATTGTACTAACACCAACACACAGACTCGCCAGAGAGACGAAACAACGAGGAATAAATTCCAGTACTTATCACAGTTTCTTTCGATGGAAAGGTAATGAATGGACTCGTGAATGAATGGGTGAGAAATGTATTCCTAAATTAATTATTTGGGATGAGATATGCACGGTATTGTTAGATGTATTACAAAAATGTCTTAATTGGTTATTGCGCGCAAACACAAAAGTCGTCATGTGCGGAGATAATGGCCTACCCCCACACTTTATTGGTTTATCGCCACATGATTGGCTTAAAAATTTTGTAGACTATTATGAAGAAATTAACACCGATCATAGAGCACTTGATGAACAATTACGCGATTTCAAACAACTAATCAGATTACAACCGGATAGAATCCAATGTGAAATAGCGCGTGAAATAATGTCAGAAACACCATTAAAAGATTTCTGGGAAGCGTGGAGACCAAACGATTTGATAGTAGCGAGTAGAAAAATAGTCAGAGATACACTTCAGATGAAGTTATTTAACACGCATAAAGCAACATTTGCAACACTTCCAGTACCGTTGTGTTATAGGCCTTCGGATACACGAAAACATAATATTGAAGTTGATATTCCGGGACAGAGTGGAAAACAGAATTTAGTGTTAAATGATATTGTGCTGGTTGATATCAGCGTCGTCGAAGATGCATTTCCCGCTAATAAATCCCCATGGACGCTAGGTTACGCGGTGATGATACATTCTTCACAGGGATTGACTATATCAGATACAATTGTTTGGATGGTGGATAATCACATCAAGTGGTCAAATTTAGTTTATCTCGCAGCATCCAGAGTACGAAGAATAAATCAGCTTCGAAGAGTTGTCCTAGACTATAACGACTCTACAATAATTGATATTGTTCATAATGATATAATCAAAGAAAAAGCTTTATGGTTGTAAACAACAATACGAAAACATAATAGAGAATTTGATATTGATGCTGAATGAATAATTACGCTGAAGCAACAACAGAATAATCACTGCGCGAGTTGCAATTGTAGAATGCTTTGGTGTTGGTCGAATAAAGATCCTCGACAATTTACCGTAGACAGAAAATATAGCAGTATTGGTCATACTATAAATAATGTGATGCTAACTTGTTTTGAGTGCAACAGACGAAGAGGTGCTAGTTAAAACCACACGGTGGTAATTGGCTATTCTCGGGTATCACTTGTAGTTGTTCACGAGTAAATCCTCGCTGAGGAGCAGTCAAATCCAATCTTGAGATTGCTGGTCTACCCGTTGGTCGTGTTATACTAGATATTTTATGCGCGGTGACACTCCAAATAGGATCAGTGGCTCTCCTTTTCAACCACCTTCAAGCTTTCCTGGTTCGTATAAATATCTTACAGTGACATTGCCGAGAATTGGTTGTTTTGAAAAATCCTTATGTGGTTGTACGGGTATAGACTTCTTTTTAATCGCGTTGTTAGGTTTCATGTTAATTGTTCGAGTAATCTCATTATTTAGAGCGGTAATCACAACTGGTAATCTCTTGACCCATTCACGGGATCGTTTATCCTGAATAAATTCCTTAGCATATTGATATCCAGTAACTCCTTAGCAAGTGTATGATTAAATGGTTCAACAATTGCCTGATCGCGATGTAGTGCAGTATGTCCTCGTCTGATAGTGACATTATGTAGCTTCATTGTTCATAGAACCGCACCCTGAAATTCCTTGCCAGGATCAACTTGTAATAGATTTGGCCAGTGCAGAGGACTCCTTCGATAAATCCTTTCAAACGCAGAAGCCACCTCAGTTGATGATTTGTCCTTAGCGGTTCTGATTGTTTGTATCTACTCTAAACATCAACTACAGTTAACGCATACTTGTAGCAACCATCATGTGGCAGAAATAATATACCAGCTTGATGAACATCATTAGGAACAGTCACATCAAAATGCGAGTAGTTAATTTGTTTAGGAGGTGGTAGATAAATTTGCCATATCGCCTGTTTAGATAACCAATCCGCTGCAGTGGTATATTTCACCTTCGCGGCGTTAGCGAGTTTACCAATTGCAGCTTTACCCCTTCAGTATCCTTTTGGAGAATAATAAATACTAGTAGATTCCATGTTGGTATTAATTACCGGCACCTAACATCAATTTACCTGTCATTGCCGATTTTACTAACCATGAAGCGAATTTTACTTTGAAGGATTTATCAGTGATAGAATTTAACGCGTGATTCAATTTTACATCTGCGATATGTCTATGTTGCAGATTGCTGCTTTGATAAGCAGCATCATGAGCATGAACCGCTTTATCAATGGCGTTTATTAGTTCTTCACCGGGTTTGGGTTGGTTTTGATCATCAAGTCGGATTTCGAGTCTAGTCCCGGGTCCACAATAACTATACCCTGGAAGATGTTTTTCTCCTGGATATTTGACCCATGGTGTTCCTGGGAGTTTAGTTAGCTTGGCTGCAATATCACCTCCTCGTTTTTTTAAATTATCCGCTAATCTCATAGAAACAAATCTAAATTTATTTGTACTGCATTGTACGCATTTGCCAAAAAGTGCTGATCGGTTATTTTTAGTTGTAATCGTCGTCAAGTAGTGTGTGCCAGTACGCTTCATACACGTCACACAATATATAGATCCATACTTTATTTATAATAACAGGAATGTAATTGATTATTCAGCTACCCGACGACGGGAACCTATACAACGTCATGCGATGTTACCGAATTCAATTAGAATGGTTATAATCGGACCATCTGGAAGTGGCAAGACACAAGAGTTACTTAATTTAATAACGAGATGGATGAAATGGGACAAGTTGTATTTGATAGCTCCAAGTCTAGATGATCAACGATGTTACAATGTGTTAAACGATTTTAACGACAAAACAGTAGAAGAATCCGGCGAGGGTATTATTGAGTTTATAACCGATATCGATGGAGCACCAAGCATTGATGATATTGATGGAGATATTAACAATTTAGTCGTATACGATGATATCATGTTAGACAATCAAAATAATCCCGCTAGGATATTTTCCAGAGGTAGATATAAAGAAACTGACGTGATATATATATATATATATATATATATATATATATATATATATATATATATATATATATATATATATTTAACGGAGTTGATACACATACTCTTAGAAATATATATATATATATATATATATATATATATATATATATATATATATATATATATATATATATATATATATATATATATATATATATATATATTTAACGGAGTTGATACACATACTCTTAGAAATATTTGACAAACTTGGTGCAGCGGTGATATGGATCATCATCTTTTTAGAAATTTCTTTAGTCGCGCTCAGTCAGTCCCACATGGATTTGTGACAACAAATTTATCAGATCCTCGGACGCGATATCGTGTCGGACTTGATCAAATATTCAGTTAAAATCGTTTACTGAATCTCGTAAAAGAATTGTTAACCCATAGCAGCAGAGAGGGTGATTTCCAACGACAATGGCGTCTTTGTTTTTGCCAAATGGACCCTTACAAGGAACCAAATATACCTTTCTATTAAATATTTACTAGGAAGTCTTGGTTTGTCAAATAGACCGTTCTAGTAAATATATAATAGAAGGAAGCTTCGTTGACGCCTATAAAGATGGTATGTTCGCCCCCTCTGCTGCTATATGTTCTCGTCCTTAATCCTTCGCTAAAACTGTGGTTGTATTTAAATGACAATTAACGTATATTTGAGAACAATCGGATTCGCTTGCACATTAAAAGGGCTATATGCTTTTGTATACTGCATACATCCTGCTCAAACTGACACTTAGAATGCTTACATACCCCACAGTAAGCAGATCCTGGTCCTATGATGAGTTTACACTGCATACTGAGTGTGTAGTACTGTCCAGGAAGTTTCGCCATAAACCTGTTCCAATCGGCCAACTGAGCCAGGGTGTAGACAATTTTCTTGGTTAAATCAGCTCTGAAATGCGATAGTGTTTGGTCATCGTGACAGTCGCACACACAAAGACACACGCACATAAACACACACACACACATACACACACACACACATATATATATATATATATATATATATATATATATATATATATATATATATATATATATATAGAGAGAGAGAGAGAGAGAGAGAGAGAGAGAGAGAGAGAGAGAGAGAGAGAGAGAGAGAGAGAGAGAGAGAGATAGCGAGAGAGACAGACAGACAGACAGACGGAGAGACAGAGAGAGAAAAAGAGACAGAGATAGAGAGATAGAGTGAAATATATTATCCTATATTTATCTATGCGGATGACGCATACTTGGTAACTAGTGTCCTCTTAAACGCCTCCACGGAACAGTTGGAAAATATCCAGGGGTTCCTGGAATATGCCTTGTCGGGATCGAACTTTGGTACAGTTGGAGCCATAATAAACCCATCGTCTGCTTTACAAGCTGTGGCAGTATCGTCTCCGTCATGTACAGCTCCAAGGCTATAACAGAAAATACAAGGAAGAAATATAATCTCCATACACAAGATATAACTTGTATTGAACACAATGTATAGAGACGAAAGCGCCCTACATAATGTCAAGAACCAATAGATAAAACTAAATAATTTTATCTGTTTATTTCTCAATAACGCTCGTCACATATTTTAGATAAGAGGTCAATGAAATTCCTAGAGGATGAAGGTCAAGAATCATACACAATATCTGGTAGAATTGTGTCCAGCATTGAAAACATTATCAAGTATTGTTCAAATACATGTCTCTTTCAACTAATTATCCTTTCATTTCACCTTATGCACAGAATTTGAATGTGTGCAACATGGTCGCTTATGGAAGTCGTACACATGTACCCAAGTTTAAAACAAAACCGTACAGTTTCATAAGTTAGAATTTCCCAAATTCACAAACCAGACTACCAAAGTGATCTCTCTCTCTCTCTGGCTCTGTCTCTCTCTGTCTCTCTCTGTCTGTCTATCTCTCTCTCTCTCTCTCTCATATATATATATATATATATATATATATATATATATATATATATATATATATATGTGGGGGTGGGTGGGTGATTCAAGCCATAACTGATTAATATGCGCTCCTGAGGTAAATAATCTATTTAAATCGACCGATCTTCAATATAAATAATTGTTCTTATCATTACTGCCTAAAACGTCATGTACAGTTGTCACCCTTCCAATGCCCTCACAATATTTAAATAGTTTATCCTGACATTCTACAAGCTGAGTAGAGCTCTCAAATATCTTTCGTTAACATGTAGCAGCATTGTGTTATAATTATCAATATGTGGGCTTTTAATTTATTTTAAGATTAATACATATTGTCTAGAATTTTTTTAAAATATTTATTAAGATGAAATATCCCGGAGAGAAATCACTTTACTGGTTTTGTATTAAAATAAACTATATTATATACTGTTTCATTTATTGTATGAGTATATTTCCAGTAACCAAATAATAGTATATATTTTCTCTAATTATACAAAAAGAAATATTAAAAGACAGCAAATTGATATAAATATATGTCGTTATATTCCAATTTTGTAAAGATTAGTTCAGAACTTATTTCATCGTTTTATGTATTATCTTCTAGCGTGGTAAATGTAACTACGATACAAGGTGGGATAATAACTTGTAGCGAATCGGAAACAATTGCTGTGTATTTCGGTTTACGTATGTTATGTGTATTACACTTTTGTACTTTTCCAATTTTGTAATGATTGGGTCACAACTTATTTCATAGTTTTATGTAGTATCTTCTAGCGTCGTGAATAAAATGTATTTATAAATGTTACTATGATACAAGACAACGCACATGACGGATATAGTGTAAACATGCACTTACCTATGACCAAGTTCGTGTGCTGCAATGGATGTCGTCCTAAAATAATCAGACGATTGAACAATCTCAACTCTATAACCAGGCACACAAACCTTTCCTGGGTAGGAAACACCTTAAAATAATTAAAGAAAAGATTTGTAATCAAAGATGCAGTTCATCTAACGCATGAATCCATACTTATGGTAATCTAATTTACTTGAGACTTTTAAATCAAAATGGAATATTAAAAAAGCTAATTCTAAAATCATTGTGTTGACATAAACATGTATAACAGTATACATATATATATATATATATATATATATATATATATATATATATATATATATATATATATATATATATATATATATATATATATATATATATATATTAAGAGGGAGTGAGGGAGAGAGAGATTTTAAGACATTTCTATTACTTTGCAATATTTCTCCTTTCAAGACATTGTTTTAGCTGCTTCTCTATGGATTCACAGTCGTATTTCAGTAGATCCAATGGATCTAAAGTCTTTCACTCTGTTCAACATTCTTCTATCGGTTTTTTTAATGGTTTAAATACAATGTGACATGATCGGTATGTTTCGAATTGTATTTCTTGTATTACAGCTTTTACAAAGTATTTAAAATTAAATTTATATTATTATTATGTGTAGACTGACTTACCTAGTGAAAGTTTAAATGCAAATCGTAAAAATATATGACTAATTCAGTAAAACAGAGAACTTATTCTAAATTAAATTTTAATATAATATATTAATTATTGATTATTGATTATTGATTAAATACTTATTCATTTATATGATTATAAGTATTATGCCCGTTTTAATTTTGTACTATATAATTTGAATTTGTATTAAAGATTGAACATGATTTAATAATATATAAAGTTATAATATATTTAAATTTGTAATTGATGCATCATACAAATAGTAATATAGTCGCTCATCTCAATTCATTTATAAATGTTATATATAGTTTTCAAATGAGATATATGTATCTATCATAATTATTAATTGTATCTATATCAATATCATTTATATCTACTGTATATGCAGTTTCCCCAAGTAAATTATTCGTAAAAGAATTAAACGATAAAGCATGGAAAAGATTGGTTAAGACGCTATCATGTTGTCTTTAATAGTGTTTATATCAATGGTCACTTAGAGAAAAAATTAGTTTCAATAAAGTAAGCAATGAGATTGTATTCACATTGTACGTGTTGGTGTTGCTAATTAAACAATTTGCTTTTCGTGAACTAATTTAACTTTAGCTTATATTTATAAGGCAATACATTCAACATATCAATATGTATAATTATGCTTGTATTCTTGTTATAATAATCTGTCAGGACAAAATCACGCCTTCCTCATTGAAAGCCCTTTTTTTTTCTCTGCACATGAATTGTCTGCTAACACGGATAGATTGTATATGTCTGTACGTAAATGTGCGTGCATTAGCTTTTCAACTGATTAAACGGTTTTTGAAACCACTGAACAAACACTATCCAAACTAGGTAATCTGAGCTGATCACAATATGCTATAAAGTGTATATTTTTTATATTGTATACAATTTGTGTTTCTTGTCACGCTGCCATGTTTAGTTTATATTTTACGTTTTAGAGCCATTGCATGTACATCCATTAGTAAATGATAGCTTTTAGTTCTAAATTCTGAGTGAATTTGCTATCAGCAAACTTTTTTTGAGTATTAAGGTTAATTACTAAGTTCAAATAAACACCTAGGTTCTACTTACACCTGAAAGCAAAATGTTTAGGGCACTTTGTGGCATTTAATACGTTTGTAAACTTTAAACCTATTATAACATGAATACTGAGAAAAATCCAGTGTCTATGACTAATGTTAGGAATATTATGCCAGGAACAATCAAACTTTTTATGCGTGAGGGTGTTCGTGTAACTATAAATCGAATATCCCGGTTAATGTTTACAAACTGAGAATCAAATGATAATACTGAATACTAAAATGGAATGTCATAACGAATAACGATTTACGTAAACGTACACATTATTGAAGAATTTAACCGCTAACATTAATCTTAGATTGTGTTTGTTATTCATAAGTTATCGGTTCGACTTTGTATGCCTAAAATGATAGTACAATCTTTACATCACACGTGCTGTAAACATTTTCTACCAAATCAGTTGGAAACAGCTTGAGTATGCCATCATGTTTAATGGTTAGTGTCCAAAATAACAAACCAGTCCATGAGGTGCATCTTGGATAATATTATTGATATGATACGTGTCACCGAGACGTAGAGAAACAGAAAGATGACGACAGAGAGAGAGAGAGAGAGAGAGAGAGAGAGAGAGAGAGAGAGAGAGAGAGGGAGAGAGACAGACAAACAGACAGACAGACAGAGACAGACATAGACAGACAGACAGAGAGAGACAGAGGCTGTAGTTACCGCCAGTTCGACTACTTGTCATGTCAGCTTGATACAACTTGTGTCTAAATAAAAAACATAGTAATGTGTATTTGCACAACATACCGCAAACCTCAACCCATGTTTAAATTGTTTTGCTTACTTGACATTTTCTCGTTCAGTCACAATAGAGTAGCAAATGCCTAAAGACCATTGTTATGTTTGTTAGAGTTGTCTACCAATATGTATGATTAAGGTCTAGCCTTACTTAAAATCTTTGAATGTTCTGTAATAAACCCTTCGATCCAAATCCCGGTCATTTTATTATAGGACTAGTGGTCGAACATTTCGGATGATTTGTGATTTATTTCAAAATCCAGTACATCCCTCTTAATATTTTACATTCTGGATTTTACTAAACATTTCGGTTTTGTTTTTTTGCAACTGAGTGTAATGCCTTAGAATCGAAACAAACATTGAGGCCTTGCTTGGAATTTGACTTTAAACAAATGAGATAATATAATAACTTTGAAATTTATATTGACATTATTTCGTTAGATTCGATGTTAAAGGAAACGGTTTTAACTTCACATATGTCATAAATATTACGCAAAACATGAAAAGGTTATGAATGCAATCTTTACGGCAAACAAATACTAATGAAGAATATCACTCATTGATTAAAGGACGTATTGTCTGAGGTTCTCATATACTATGATATCGCATGCAAAACCTTCGTTATCAAAGGAAGAGATAATCAGGTCGTATTTATTGAAACAACACGTTGGAGAGTACTGTTTTCATTGTGATTAGTAAGTCTACAGTTTGCTTTGAATCAAAATATTGAAGGAATTACAATACAGATACGTACATAGAAAAAGATTTAGGAAAACGTCAGGGCCGGAAACTCGATATGACAATACACATGTTGTTGGAGAGAGAAGAATCATTATCCAACGGAATAAGATAAATGCAGATTGAGATAAAGAGTGAAAGCAATATGAAGAGAAGCATATCAACAAGGAAAGAATCAATGTTAACAAAAGACTAGCTTTGAAACCGAAAGAAGTACTTCAGCACATTCCAGATTTTGATGACATTGCTGTAAACTTGAAATGGCTAAGACTGCCTTAAAATTTTGTTTTATGTAGCGCTTGTTAAAGTTCGTGAAGTTTATATTATAAAGTGTTAATTTTGAGTTTATTAAGACATGTATATTGTAGAGTTAAGATTTGCAGCATGATGCATATTTACAAAATTTTATGGTATGACTTAAATATGCTATATGGCAATCGACTCAAAAGTGAAATAAATAAGGAAGAAAATACGACAGAATGGTTGAGTTCGGTAGCTTATAATGTGCATATATGAAATGTTTTATTTCTTTATTCTTTCTAAATCTACCTGGTCCATCTAAAACGTTTAACGTAATTTCAGCTTAACGTAATTTCAAAATAAAAGTCAAAGTATTTCGGTGTGGTGACACTCTAACTACTGTTATGTTTTTCGTTTTTCATGTTATCTTGCTCATGACTCGAGCTTGCTCATACAGATATGAATTCAAAACAATCAGTCACGTCACTGAACGACCAATAGTAGTCTTCGACTAGTTCTGTTGAAAACATTGGATGAACAAGGGTTTCCAATACAATGATTTCCTTCAAAATACATTGATTTCAAGCGTTTTGTATATTGGAAACAACATGAAATCAACATTCTGCCAATTTTCCTCGCTACGTTTTGTACATGGAAAAGGCGAAGTACACGTAACATTAAGTCTACGATGGGCTCGATTTACTGATTGAGTTCAGCTAAATATGTTTCGGTGTATGCAATTACTAAAATGATGATATATAAGTTATACTGATAAACGAGCAATAACTCCAGGAAATAGGATATAAATTACATACATTAAACGGCTTATATTTAATTTGTGTAATTGTAATTTCGTAGGTACTTTATCAGCTAATGATCCTAAATCAATGCAAAAAGCAAACACAGACGTGAAACCAAGGACCATTTCAAATTATCAAAAGCGACATTAACCTTTTCAGGAATATTCTACAGAGATATATTATCATTAAATAATACGTTTTATTAGGGTCTTAATGACAAAGCGTTTAAATCTAGCATTTGACAGTTTGCTGCTTCTTCATTTATGATGCATACGATTAGTTAACAAGCAAAATTATCCTGGCAAACGAGTAATGGATTATTCTGTGTTAAAATGCACACGTAATTTGAATGGACCTCACAAATATGCACGAGATGATAATTGAAGCACTTAAAAGTTTTAAAATCTGGTGAAGATGACGTTCATGTTTCCACTGCAAGTTTTAATTTCATTTTGAACAGGAGATAGAAAAGTTTGGAGAAAATATGAATCACTATTTATGGAAAACGTTTAGGATTTGTCCTCGAAGAATAATATTCATAGTATTTGTCAGCTGATCAAATGTCTTCTGTTTATATAAAAGCCTTCTATGCTAGACTTGTTTCATTAAGAACATATATATTTCAGACATGGTTATACACATTTACTGGTCCCAAAACATATAAACTCAGTCTAGTATTCAAACAAATTGCATTGCATCTGCATGCCATCCATCGGCTGATTTCTAGTTGCTTTACATCAATCTATTAGGCTAAATCTTGTTAAAGAAATGTGAATGATTTGCTTTTACTAAAGCCATACAGAGGCAAGCAAAATTTACTTACCTGTAAAACTTTAATATTGCTCTTAATTGCCTTATCTTTTGTATTGTTCTCTTTCACCTTTGTATCCCACGAACGTTCATCAGATCACCTCTGCATTATATTCTATCTCGACGTATCAGTCCCTAACTCTCTGCCCTTTATTTGCTACTAACAGATACCTCCGTATGATAAAAACAACAAAATGCGTGCATGACATCCAAGAAAACCCAACAACGTACTTACATTCTAAAGCATAACAACTCGACAGCTGCCTGCGTTGATTGCTTGAGAAAGATGCCCCAGCCACCAAATGCAGAGTATGAATAAACAAAACGCGATTCCCATAATATAGCAGTGTTAGAGACCAGCGTCGCACTTCTAAAAGACATCTCCCAGAAACAGAGAGGCTTTTGCATTCCGCTAGACTCACTATTCATAAACAAATCTATGAAGCCGCTATGAAGAACGTCAAAAATATAGTCCATTTAGCAAATTTTTTCCACTACAGTACCAACATCACGGAGGGTAACAGCTGCAAAGAGCTCTTTGAGATACTTAACAAACTAATGTTAATGAACTAATATACACCACTTCCAAATATCGTTTCTCCAGTAGACTTTCCGGACCTATTTGAAAACGTATACCGTGACAAAACAATTTGAATTGACCAGTCACCATACAGCAATGATACATAATTTCAACGACAATCATTATGAGCATTTGAACCTGTATATATTGAATTAGTACGGACAATCGTAATAAAGACTGCATCAAAACTGTCATCGTAAAGCCTCTGCTGAAGATACCAACAATTAACCATACCGATTTAAAGAACTACCACCTAGTTTCTAATCTCCCATTCATATAAAATAATCTTAGAAAAAGTTATTCTAACCCAACTTGTATCTTATTTGAATTGCCACTGTACTAAAACTACTCTAATGCAGTTATTTAATGACATTCTCTCTGCTTTCAATAGTGGAAAGATTACGGACCCTACCCTCTTTGATTTGTCTGCAGGATTTGACAAAATAGACTATAATATATTACTTCACCGTCTCCAGCATGTATTTAACATTCAAAATATAGCCTTACAGTGGTTTAAGTCCTACTTAGTCAACAAGACACAAATTGTAACTACAAATAAACCCAGGTAAGTTGATTTATGTTTTGGTGTTTCCCAGGGGTCTGTTCGTGGCCCTGTTCACATCATTATATACACTCAGCCGCTATCAAATGTCATAGATCATGACCCAGTGTCTTACCAATTGTACGCTGATGACACACAAATAGACAAATTTAGCCTCCCAAATGAAATTGATGCTACCATCCATGGAGTAGAGGTGCATTTCGGATATGAAATAATGGATGACATGTACAAACTGCAGATAAATGATGATAAAACTGAGGCTATTCTGCTCACAACACAAATACTTTCTATTTCACTTCCTTTACCTCAGACAATAAATATCAGCAACATCAACATTAAATTCACACAGTCAGTACGAGACCTAGGTGTTACTCTAGGCAGTACTCTCATATTGCACCAAAATACCAAAATAAGACGCATAAGCTCCATTCGCAAATATGTTTCAGTGTATGCCACTTAAAACACTTGTTTGTTCATTAACATTTTCGAGGCTGCTGGACTACTGTAAATCTATTCTATCTGGTTCGTCACAATATCTATTCCAGAATCTTCAACAAGTTCAAAACACAGCTGATCAGATCATCTTTAGAGTACCTCCATCAGGTCACACCTCACCACTGCTCTGTACGATACACTGACTATCAATTCCATACTGAACAAAACACAAAATGTGTTGTCTGTGCTATGTTTAACTGACAGACACCTGTCCAACATACCTATCCGGCCTCACCCATTTGTATACACCAGTAAGATACTTACGCTATTCTTCTGACAATCGTATACTCATTGTTCCCACTATGAAAACAAAGTCATATAGACAACGTTCGTTTGCATACCAGGGCCCGGCGATGTGGAACAAATTGCCCATTGAAATTAGACATAAAATCACAGTGGTCACTTTTAAGTGTGCTCTTAAGACTCTCCTTTTTCTACTGCAAGAGCAAACTTAGACACATAATAATGCTTTGTATCTTATACGTTTTCAGCATGTTTTATGTTTTCCAATATCATGTTTTTTTATTTGTTTTTCTTTAGTATAGTGATTTCTTTATAGTTTTTTTTAAACCGCTTAGAGCTTCTAAAGATTAGGCTTTATACAATGTCCTCATTATTATTTTTATGATTATAATTATACTACTACTACTACTACTACTACTAGTACTACTAATATTATTATTATTATTACTATTACTATTATTATTACTATTATTATTATTAATATTATTATTTTAATTATTATTATTAGTAGTATTTTTATCGTTACAGGAGATAAAATATATATACTATGAATGGTCCAAATGCATAGTCTGATGTCAGTTAAACGATATAAAATTAAGATTTTATCATTGGTTAAAATGATTTATCTGATATGAGATAAAACCTAGAAATACATGATGACCATATCCCGGCGTATAAAATTATATACATTATCGAAAGTAATTAAGAAAAAGGTTAAGTAACTGGATCATATGTATTTCAAATTGATCTCACCTATATCACACACCTCTACAATTGCTTTGTCATCCAGTGAACATAGTTTGTGTCGTAATAACGCAATTGCATGTTTATCACAACTAATTGAACTTTCAAAGGCAAGAGGGAATATGGTAATATGTGGGCTGTTTCACAATGTATTAAGCTTTATTGGGAAAATATTAAAATGCATATTTTCAGCTTCCGTAACATGTTTGAATCTACTACTATTGTATCATGAGGGTAATCATTATATCCCCAATGTAAATGCACTTACCGTGTAAAGAGTATAATTTGGTCGTATTCTGGAGTCTCATTGATTGCACCCGATAAGTCCCATTGACACAGATCAGCCAGATAAGATTTTGCATTAACCATTGATGTTCCGTTAATTAATTGCACCCGAGAGAAACGGTGTGGAAAATGTGAATACAACTTTAAAAAAAGGAAACGGATGCTAATTATTTCGATTCAGGTTTTCGTCTATTGTTGATAGTTACCGAATATCATTTGAAAACTAGCCATACCAGAATATGAATCATACATAATTAACACATACAAATGTAATATTGAATAATACATACTTAAAATATACAAATATAATATTGAAGCATACATCATTACAAATACAAATATAATATTGAAGCATACATACTTAAAAGATACAAATATAATATTGAAGCATACATAATTAACACATACAAATACAATATTGAAGCATACATCATTAAAACATACAAATATGATCTTAAAGCATACATAATTAACACATACAAATATAATATTGAAGCATGCATAATTAACACATACAAATATAATATTGAAAGATACATCATTAAAACATACATATATAATATGATTTGCAATAAAGAAAGTCAAAAATAGAGATGACTAGGAAAAAGACAGAGACAGTAGAACGGTGAAAGCTATCATAAAGTTCCAGGTCAGAGAAAAAAACACAATCACACATTGTACCAAATGAACTAAATTTGACATTTGCGTTATCTATGTTATGAGAGCTATCTATCATATGTGAATTGTGTGTTCAAAGTCAACTATACATACCATTTGTACTATGTATTATATTTGTACCATATATACAATTTGTACTATATATATTTTTGTTACATATTATATCTGTAATATTGTAATATT
Source organism: Unio delphinus (assembly GCA_029339505.1). Classification (NCBI taxonomy): domain Eukaryota; kingdom Metazoa; phylum Mollusca; class Bivalvia; order Unionida; family Unionidae; genus Unio; species Unio delphinus. The sequence goes on from JAQISU010000080.1 coordinate 154,438, forward strand.
GTAATATTTGTAAGATATTACCTGTTTGTTTGTTTGATTATGATCTTTAACGTAGCTTTAACAAATTTTGAATCTTGTCGCTACGATGCCTGAAGTGAGGCAGTTTATAGCGATGTCTAGCACTGGATATTAATGCCGCAAAAATGTTGCATGAATTCCCACCCACCCACACTATCCTGACACCAGGCCGACAAGTCCTAACACTAAACTCATAATGCTGAGAGTCAAGCGAAGCAGCTCTTTGTACCATTTGTTTAAGTCTTTGGTATTACTCGGCCTGGGATCAAACCTCTGACCTCCGCGGAGAAAGATAAAACCACTAGGATACCGGAACGGTGATACCATTTGTAATATGTATACTATATGTATTATGTATGCATTTTATATATACTATTTGTAGTACATTGCCTATATATTCAATATGTATACAATTATGCCTGTATCTATATAAATGAAATATGTTTGGTTTTGAACGCAATGTGAGAAATATGATTATAATGACTAATGAAAATATATTCATGTTTGAGAGTGAAATATTAAATGCAAAAATCCCTCTAATATTA